>JAOBRD020873143.1:0-12881 GCA_027575215.2 Hydrozoanthus sils | reverse complement strand
ATTCCGCCGCCCATGGTATTGTTAATAGTTATAGTATTGTTTTTACAAAACCTTTCCGCAAGCCAGATGGCCCATCAGGCTGGTACTTACCTCCGGTTTCCATAGTATTTTAGAGGAGATGAGAGTCTTTGACTCCCCCTGGACAGGACACTAATCCATCGCAGATTGGCCCCCAACAGAAGCTTGTACTCATTCACACAGCTGATCACAACACTGTGGTCTGATCGGGCTTCAACTCATGAGCCGAATTCCCTTACCACCCAGCCACTGTGCTGCTGACACCTTTTTACTGTTTGTAGTTATCACAACCTTTTGACAACATAAACCAGGGTTCCTCTGTTATTCTGAACGTTTAAGATTCTAAATAGAACTCTTCCTTCGGCAGAACACTATACGAAGGTGACGAGGAAGAGAGAGACAATAAAGAAGAAAATAGTTTACACCTGGGTACTAAAGGAGGCCATGAGAGTGTTATTCCTGACTGGAAGAGTTCCCACGCGGTAAATTTTTATTCTTCCTTTCATGTATGCGTAATGGTAAATTTTAAATTCAACTGGCGCCAACAAACTGCATTGGCAGGTGCTATTCTCGCTGAACTACCGCCAAAGTATTTGGGTGACATCTTAGCTACAACTGACACGCTCATGATACCCGCTAGATTTTTTCCTGCGCTAGCAGAATCAATACACGTCCTATTTCAGGTTCTCACACAGCACTGTTTTCTTTTTTTTAATTCCCAACTGTTTGTTGTACTATCAGCGACTGTTAATGAGTAAGCAAATGTTCTTCTTGAAGGAAATCGCTGGTATCTTCAGGAACCTGAGGAAAGTCGAGTTAAGTCTTCGCAGTAAGTAAATAATCAAAACTAAACAATAACCATCTTTCTTTTTTAAAGTATAGTTCTGCAGTGTAGACAGAATTTTCCTTTCCAAAGCAGCTTTTTTACTATTGCTTTCCAATGCTTTTGCTTCGGACTTTGACTCAAAAAAGACTATATTAGTCAAACTTCAAACTTTTATGAATAAATTTATGTTTCATTTTTACTGTCGCCTTTGCCGCGAATGATTGCTATCTATGACGACTCTTCTCAACGCCGTTGTTGAAACGCTGAAGCTCTGTAGTCGGTTGTCGTCATCATGTAAATTAGTTCCGACCCATAATATTTTAAGTTCTTTAGGCAATCCAACTTACAAGCATTTTTAGCTTTAAAGATGGTACCCTAGATATTGGGATTTATTTTTTTTAAAAAAATATTATTAAGTATGAATGAGGGTACAATAAATTACCTTTTTTGTTTTTGTTGTTGTTGTACACTAGTCGGTAACCTGGCTTCACTGGTCAGCAGTTTTCCCCATTTGCCTTGTTCTCCGACATTGTTCACTCAGCTGCTTTCTGTCGCTCGTGTTGTACTTTGATTTAGTTGCTGTAGTGTCTATTTTATTAAGTGGATTTTTTTTCCGTTCTCAGCAATGGACCAGGCGTTGTCAACTCTATGCCAAGACGATGACTCCGGAAGTAAACAGGTTAATATATGTCAAATTGTTATTTGCCTACAGTCTTGTTCCAAGTCTTTTCCGCTTTCCTCATTAGGAGTAGATTTTTGTAATGATTCTTAGACATGTCTTTGATTAACTCCAAGATTTCCTGGTATTAGACTTGTTTTCCTTAACTGTCTCTATGATTTATCCAAGGTGCAAGTTCCAGGTTGAAATATCTCTGGTTAAATGGTTTTCTAGAATCATATTTTTTCTAATATCTGTCTATTAATTGTCGAGCGAAGCGAGACAGCATACATTCTAAATGATGTATCATGTTGTTAGCAGTCAAGTTCTCGGTTTAAGTGGACGGATCGGATCATGCGGTCGTTCCGCTTGACAGTTGCTCAGTATTACTTGAAGTACAAACATTTATTAATCCAAATAAGGAGGCCCTACGGGAACTAAATTTAAATAAGGAAGCGCTGCCTCTGCCATTTATTCGCAACGATGTATCATGTTGTTAGCAGTCGAGTTCTCAATTTGACTTGATAGGTAAATTCTCCAAACTAGACTCCCAGTTTTTCATTCAAAAAATTTGGAAGAATTTTACTTTTCATTTCAATAATTATATGTGTTTGATAAGTTATCATTTTCTCAGTATCAAATGTCCTTTTTCATGTAAGAAGTCAGATGATAGCTGGCTCGCGGTGGAACTGAAAGGGGTGAAGGTCATTAACAGTACGTTTCTAAATGACAGCACTGGATATCCTACAGTAACTCGACAGCATTATCTCTACCTGTGGTAACATCTAGCTTAGTCTGTTTTAGTGATTAAGTTTTTTCAAAATATTTTAGCTGTCTCCATTGTCCATTTATGTTAGAGCCTGGATGAGTTTTGCAGCTCTGTAAACCAGTTATCGAACCTCGCTCATTTTTCAAACCCAGTTCAAATTAGGAGAGTGTTTGCTTCCATCTCTTCCAAAACAATGTTCTTTGAAAGAACTCTTCACTATATAACATTATTGGTCTCAAATAAAACTTTAATTAATTCTTATTACTTATTACTTATTAAAAGCTTTATTATACAGTATAGGATCCTTTTAACTTGACTTTTGATGGTTCTGAACTTTGGTTTGCAGACAAAGAAGCCAACGGAAGTCCACCAGCTAAGACAAAGTAAGTTTGTGTTATTAAACATGTGAACACTTCTTATTCTGTGTGTTATATTAAAAGTCCTTGGGTCACTAGTGGATAATCCTTGCTAAATGAGGAATAGCGGTGAAATTTTTCAATTTTGAAATTTTTTTCCAAAAATCTATTATTGTTCTTGAGATATCAACATGTAAAGTTCTCAACTGATGACGACATGCATGCTTCCGACAAATTTGCACTTTATTTAAATCTGCTGCCAATTCATACTCTTTGGATAAATTTGAGCCAAACCTACACTGATGATCTTCTACCTCGAATTACATCAGCAGCGCAAATTTGGCTTAAACACATCCAAAGGTATGCATTGGCAGCAAATTTAAATACAATGCAAATTTGTCGGAACCATACATGACGTCATCATTTGAGAACTTTAAATATTAGTATCTCAAGAACCATAAGAGTTTTCTCACCGCTATTCCTCGTTTAGCAAGGATAATCCACTGAAGTAATAAAATTCGATAGCTTATGTGACGAAGTATCGAGATATCTTATGTACGCCTCTTTTCGTATCCATACCAAAGTCGTAATATATGAAGAAATGTTAAGTCTCTTAAGTCTCGTCCAACACGCGGTTTAGCTTGACAGTCTTTTCGACAACTTGGCCCTTGAACTTTTTTGTGTCAGTTGCATTCAGTTTGTTTCCTTGGGATATTTTCTATTTTTTTCATACTCAGAAACAGTTTAAGTTCCGTATTGCCACAAATCGTGACTTTTTTATCGTCACACAACTGTAGTTAGTAGAAAAGACACCCACGCTTTAGTGTTTGTATGTTCTTGGTTTTCACTCACTCCCTAGAGACGCCAAAGACAAAAGACGAAGCGGCCATGTTGGTGTCTTAAACAAAAGAAATCATCTAAATTATTTTATTCAAGGGCACCAACATGGCAGCTATGACGTCAGATGAAAACCACCAATAGGTAGAATACAGAAAGGGTGTTTTTCGTTTGGCAGATCCGCGGATCAGATGTTGGAATGAAGTTAGAGTTAAAGTTTGAACGTCACATGACACATGAATAAATCTTAGAAGAACAAACAGAGTTTGACATCATTTTCGACTTGATAACCTATGAGTAAGCTTTTTGACACGTGATTGCAATTAAATACAAATTATATTCATCAGTTGATGATTGAGATGTGATGTCAAATCGTTTTGATAGTGGAGAATCCTAATTAGTCCCGATTCGTTTTGCTGCAGATGGCCAAAAGTGGAAAGAGCTCAAGAAAAAAGCCCGAACTGCATCCTGGGCATTCGAACACAAGAGTCAGTTTCCTGATGCGGAGTCCGATGACGATGAAGATGATAACACCACGTGACATCGTATATGGTATACAGTAATGATGGACATGATGACGATGAAGAAGGTGATGACACCACGCGACATCACGTATGGTATATGTACAGTATTGATGGACACGATGAAGATGAAGGTGATGACACCATGTGACATCGCGTATGGTATACAGTAATGATGACCTTGATGACAATGAAGGTGATGACACCACATGACATCGCGTATGATATATTTACAGTATTGATGGACATGGTGACGATGAAGAAGGTGATGACACCACGTGACATCGTGTATGGAATAGAGGAAAGATGGACATGATTACGATAAAGATGATGGCACCACGTAACGTTGCGTATGGTATACAGTATTGATGGACATGATGACGATGATGATGACATCACGTGACATGGTGTATGCCGAATAGAGGAATGATGAACATAATGACGAAGATGATGACGTCACGTGACGTTGCGTATTGTTTATAGTATGGATAGGAATGAACAACCTCATACCCAGGCTCATTTCACTTACGAAAGTTACAACGCGAAAACCTCAATTTTCGAGTTCTTGCGACTTTATGGGAACGACCAACAGAAAATTGTCTCAATCTTCTTTTATCGTTATAAAGAAAACTTCAGTCTTTTTCTGTTAACAAAGCCTAACTAGAACAAAAGTACGGCAAACAAGCCAGATATGGCCAAAAAAGGCAAACTTGAGAGGAGTCTTTTGTAAGCCGTTTCCGAGACACTGGTTGTGCGGATGACGCAGCGTTTTCAAGTCATCAGTTGTCGATATTTGTCTGAAAATTGGGAATGACTTTCTCCTGTGGCAGTTTTGTTGTGTTTAGTTCGGTTCTTGTAAAACAAGTATACCAGTGCTTTTTTGAGCTTTGTACAAACAGAGTTACGGTGCGGTAATGAAAAATTTGTAATTATGTAAATAATAGAGTTTATTTAATAAAAAAATATGAACGAAGAGAAGAAAAAGAAGTGTTTAACAATGTTTAGGAGGTTAAAAGAAGGGATTCGTTTCCGTGTAAATACAATAAACACCTGCATAAAAGAACCCAAGTTTTTCCAATTTAGCCCAAATAGGTTCTTATATAAATGGTACCTTGTGGTATTTAGGTCAGTAGTAAAAATTCAGTCAGGCATGACAAAATTTAAACTCTATTATTAAAAGTTGACTCGGTGACTAAAATAGAAAAAGTTATCGAAACGTTTCGACCGTTGACACCATTCTTCTTCAGTGGAATGAATAAAATTCCGAAACTTCGTTTAAGAAACCAAAAAACACAAAATTACAATACTTGGCATTGCCTTTCGCACACATTTATAAATAGTTGGAATGTTTATATGGTCGTTTCCCGAATTCTCATCTCTCTCCGAATATACCAAGCTTCGAGGAACAATCTTTTGTGATACATGTGCTCGTTAGTGATTGTTTTTATATTGTCAGATCATTTCCATGTACGTGTTGCGCTACTTAGTTTTGGAATGTTCGCGGCATTTAGGTCTCTTAGGTTCTTAATTTTATACGGGCACTCCAGTAAGCGATTAGTACAGATAACTATTACAGGACATACGTGATTTGGAATATGTTGCAATATTGAATGATTTTCTAGAATTCAGTTTAGGTGATAACCATACAGTAAATTTATCTTTAAGAAGTATTAGCATGCATATCTTTCAAGCTGCGTTGTCTGAAATGTTGTTACGTTTTTTGATGAACAGGAAGTAAAAGTGAAATCATTTCATTTTTATTCTTACTGAATGAGATCTAGACTATGATTACTTGTTTTTTTCCCTTTGCCTTCATTTTTACTCCTTCATAAGCGCGCAGCGCGAATCATGACCTTTTTGTGTAAGCCGTAAGTAGATTGTAACTGCATTGGCAGTGAGCTTGCGTCTTCGAGTCACTTTTCCAGCGGTATTTCGGGATGCTCGGGTAGGTACTTCATATATGGTATCTCGCGGTATTATCTTCGTTGTTGGCTTGCTCTCTACTCGTTTTACGGAAACACAACAAAATATTATAAACCGAAAACATACACCGTTTAGACCACTATGCGTTTAATCCTTTTACTGCATAAAATATAAGCTAAAGCGTTTTTAGAGAGAAATAGAAGTTTTCTTTGAAGGTGAGTTTGAATTTTTGTAAAGGTTCGTTTCCTCTGAATGCAAAGATTGTTTGTCAGAACAAGTAAACACTTCTTTATTTTGGAACAAAACAAAAACTAAACCCCCAAACTCTAGTTAAATCATAGTGTATCTACGAGTACCCATAAGGTAAAATAGAAAAGCTCAAACCGTGAGGGTGCATAACGCAGGTATCAACGTTTGGACGGAGCGGAAGGGGAGACGGCAAATTTTACCCCAGGGTTTGGATATTTGAAATTGACATAATAAAAATTTCTTCGTTCCCCATTGTGTTGCCCAACTACACTGACTATTGCCGTTTAGAAAACCAGCTACATTAGCAAACGAGCAGGAGTTCGGACGTCTCATATTCAGAGTTTCCTGAACCAAAAGCCATGAATGAAGAGCTCATAGAACCTTTGATTCTAAAATAAGAATCTAATGACAGTTTTAAATCTAACATCAGAAAAGAAAGTAGGGTTTAAAATGAGAATTTTAGCCTAACAGGTTCGTTCTTTAAAAGTTGACATTCTCATACTCGGATTTTTACTGTACTCGTCGCTACTCAATTCTACGTGAAATGGGTTAAATGCCTGCGTGAAAAAATGTTCTCTTCTTGCAAAATCGAGTATTGGACTCTTTACAGAAGTTAATAAGTTATTCAGTTATTATCATTGCGCAGTTTGCTACGTTAGTCTAGGTGTTACGGGTGTCGCGGCCAATATCTGTCTAAACACACCAGTTTGTTTTTTTCCCGACGCAGAGATTAGAATGATAACATAGAGATAGTTACTGGAATCACATACACCTATGAGCAACGGGAAAATTTTCACCCGGAAATAAGAGTTGTTAATACTTAATTATAGACCGTTGACCCCAGGTAACTGCCTGATGTTAAATTTAACAATGTTAACATTTTTTTCTGGATTTGCATAACTGAATATAAAAATGCGAAGCTACTTGACACGGTAATCGTCTGGAAATGAGATTCGTTTATTCAATGCTATATCAGTCAGCAACCAAGACTAGAGTGTTGCCGTGCAAAAGGCGCTGAAAAATCGAAATTTTGGTTCTGTATTTAGAATAGAATGGCTCCTGTCAGTGTGAATGCTTCCAGGGATCAGAATTTTCCAAAAATTGGCTAGCTCTTTCCGCCTGTCAAATTTTTGAATTAAAAATAGCCAAATTGAATGAAATTTTTACTTTGCAAACTTATAGCCTTAGGGATTAATAGTGCCATCTGCGGTAGGAAACAAACGACTCTAGATAAGCTAAGAGATGCCAGAAAATATAGAAAACAAGGCTTGATACAAATACGGACGGAAATATTATAAGATAGATACTTTTGTGACGCAGAAACTTTCCGCTTTCGATATGAGTAAGCATCTTGTGTTATTTGGATACAGTCAGAAAAGCGTTGCATGGGCTAGTTTAATTTTGTTATCTATATTTAAAATGAAAAGATTTAAAATTACATTTTTTCGTTTGTCTTGATAATGATGTACGTGCAAAACAACACCAAATAGCGCCATTTATCTCCTCTTCCCTCGACTGACACCGTGGTGCTCGCAGCGATTTACTTACTTGCCAGATACATGCTTGCAAATTGAACTCTTTCAGAATAACCTAATAGTAACAAGAATCGTAAAGAAAACAACTGTGAAGTTCGTGCATCTTTGCACTAAAACTCTTGTTTTGCAACGCGGAATAGCGAAGAACCGCATTCAGTGGAAGCCACGTGTCATATAATGACTTAGCAACTACATACTGGATAGAAATTTCTAGAACTCGTGAATTTCAATAAAGCAATAAGAATTCAATACCATCTACTTCACATGTGAACGATTCTGGAGGCGGGATATCAAGTTCGTATTTTCAAATAAGCTAGGGTACAAGTTTTAAACTGAACGTGACAGGTTGTCGGCGTGTGTATCACAAGGTAAGATCCTGAATTGTCTCGATAGAAACCAAAAGACGGCTGTAGTTAAGTTGCTGTGTTCGCAGCTGTACCATCGACTGATCCGCGCGAACACATTTCGTTTTCGGGCATATTTTGTTCAGTCTAAGCAGTTGAAATTGTGATTCCAAAGTTCTACTATTCATACAACGTGGGACCAAATTTACTTTCAAAAGTTGTGTTGTTGTACCTTTGCTCGACTCTTTCAACCGTTAGAACTGTAAAGCAAGCTTTTGTAAAGAAGAAGGTCAGTTTCTATGTAGTTAAAAAGCAATGGTTCTCAAAATTATCCATGAACAACGAATAAATTAAATTTTGATCTTGAAATTCTTTTCCTGGAGAAAAAGAGAAGGAACTCGGATGAGAAATGAGACAGGGCCACTTTCAGTGTTTGCCTTTTCTTGCCTAATGACTAGTCAGCTTTGAATATCAAACACGTCAGAATGGTCGCACAAAGCTTGTCAAGTTAAAGACGGTTTAGTCGCTGCAAATGTTATTGCATATAGGAAATGGAGTGGTTACACTTAAAATCGTGAAAGGAATTTTCGCTTTTGTTTACAAAATACCTAAAAAAACTGGCAAATTTTTAACCAATTTCATTGAAATGGTTGGAGTTTTTAGAAAGCATTTGCATTTTTCCTGTTAGCAATTGCACAACAACCTTAATACTATAAGGCCATCGCTGTATTTACCTGAATACATCAAAAATGATTATAGATGCTGAACAAATATATACAGTTTCACTCGCCGGTTTATGACACATAGCACGACATAACGAACCAGTCTGTTCCTTTAGGTTTGTACTTCGTTTTAAGGTTACATGCCGTCTTTTGAAAGAACAATTGTTTAGAAATTTTAGTCGCAAGAATCTTTTGTTTTTATTTTAATCATTTTAATAAATGAGCCTTCAACTTTCTATATTGCAAAAAAGTTGATGAATATAACAGAAACTCAAAACCCTTCCCTCCATTGCATGAATAACAATAATATGTCGGTGTTTCAACGAGACTGAGAACAACAGTGGTCAGTAGAGAAGAAAATGGCTATAACTTAAAATATTATGAAAGTGAAAGAAACAATCGCAGTGCTTAATATGAAATGATAACGCTTTGTTTTTTATTTTTTTGAAAACGGATAACATCTATAGTTAAAATTTCTTTGCGTAAATTATGTACCTTATAGTACACTAAAAACAGTTTCGATTAAGATTCGATAGAGACGCAACGTATTCTCTATTTAAAAGTTTTGTTGTAAATACTGATTATGAAGTGATACTGTCATGTTCAAAATTAACCAGAGCTGCCGAACTGAAGAACTATTTTTGTTTTGCCAGGCTGATCATGAACAACTTCAGTTAGTTTATTAGAACGGCTAATTAGTTCTTTGGCTGCCTGGGCTGGTGAAAGTTTTGAGGACTTCAACCTTAGTGATCATAATTGTTAGCCATATTGAATGTGCAGTTGTTATTTTCAATTCATATAAACCAACTGCAAGCTAAGCACAAATATTCTTGACCGGTAAGAGAAATGGGGTAGTAAATAAAAAAGATATTTGAAACAAACTTGTACATGTCACAAGACTAAAGACGATGTTACACTCTGATGCATTAGCTGAAAGAAAAATTATTTCCATAATCGGCATAAAAACTCTTCTTTGCCATACATCAGCCACAATATGTTCTCACACTATGTTCTTAAAAATTGTGGGCCTGCTCAGTTATAAAAAAAGAATGTATGAATTTTTGAAAGATGTGTTTTCATGCAATTTGAGATTGGTTTGTTAGTAGTGAAGCATAAAACAACAATTTAATTTTATTTCATTTTCATAGTTTCAGTTCTGTCAGTACTCTTTAAGTGAAAGCCGAGTTGAGGAATCATGGTCGAAACAGAGCTAGATTGATGCTGCCTGTCTGGAATAACCCTATTAAAATCTACAGTTTTGTCACCACTTTAGTGTCAGTGTTGAAGGTTTTGCGACCTTTGGCATAAAGATTAGCAGTAATTGTGTATATCTTTAAGATCTTTTTGTGTATAAAGGGGACTCGCTTCCACCAATTAATTTAACTTCAGTTTAATTTTGCCGAATGTATTTAGAAGTATTCTAGAGTACACTAACCGAGTTAATGAGATACTGCATGTGGTGAGTTCAAAATAAAAGACAAAATAGTGAAATTTTTAAAGAAAATGTTTAGTGGTCTTGGGGTGCTCTTGAAAAGGCTGTTTTTATTTTTACACTGGCATTATCTGCTTGAAGTTTGGACCCTAGAGTAGATGATTCAGACATCAGACACTCTTCTACCCCTTAAATTTGTACAATACTTATGTGATCGATCTTTTCGGAAATCCTGAACTAGTTTTTGTCTACAGCCCGCAGAAGAAAGAAAAAGCATTTTGCTCTTATAGACTGAAAAGAGCAGAATTCAGAATTTTTTAATTTTGATTTCGTTCCACTGAATTCAGGCAAGTTTATCCACTTATCAAATCGACCTCGAAGTTGCTTCAAGTATGTCTAGCTAGACTGATAACTAAAGTCAACAACGGCGGTTCATGAGTGTAGACGTTAAATTTGTGAGGTTGAATTTTTTCATCATTCATATTATCTAAAGAGTGTATCATTTAAGAGCTTCGCAGTATTTTGCTGTGGGTCGTTGCGCAGGACGAAATAAATTAGGATATGGAATGGGCGAAGGCGAGAGACTAGTCAACAAAAATACGCTTTTGCATTGTTTTAAGGTCACGCCTTTTTCCGGCCGTTATTGCCCTCCAAACCGGTTTCAACCCCTTGTTTACTTTTTAATACTAATACTTTTACAATAAAGTCACCCCCAACACCAAAGACTTGATTAATCTCTTATCCTGCCAAATTGCAGTTTCAAAAAACATTTCTAAAGATCTAAACCAACAAAAATTATTGAAATTATTACTCCTATATGTTAGAACGGCTGCATACAAAATGAGGGCAATTTAAGACTAAAGATTTCAAGAAAATGAAAATATTGTGTCTGTGCAAAATTACCGTCGCTGATTCCAACACCAAGAATGTCTCGCTTTTGCATCATGGGGCTAATACCCTGTAAACTGTATATAAAGACTAACGTTTCATGTCTCTTGTCGTTCTAAAGTCAGCCGAATATTCTAGAAACGCTCTCGGCTATGCTTCCATATTTTTGGTAGTTTAGATTTTTCTTCAGTAAAACTCAGAAGCTGCCTGACTGTTTAAAGTGGCAAGTTTTTCGCTAGCAACCCGTAGTCTTCTCGCATATATTCAAAACAGTTTGTCTCAATTCAATCCAGCATAGTCAACAATAAAGACTTGCAGCTAGATTAGATTGAAAATGCTGCCAGAGTGGTCGCAGCGTTGAGGACAAAAATCTGTGCAATTTTGAGGGCAAGAAATGGCCGTACTTTACAGACTGTCTAGTATGTAACTCAGTTTTAAAAAACATTCAAGCATGCATGAGACGCTCTTATTAGAGACAACTTTAAATTTTTACCGTCTTGTTGTTCTTCTTTGAATTAAACTACTTAATTCCAAAAAAAGATTCATCCAGACGCCTTACAGTTAAATCAATCAATGTGGTTTTCCTTAGACAGCGCCCGCGAGCCATTAAAGAGGCTCAAAGATCAGACATAAAACTACGAACTTCGGAATTTGTTGAAGCAATGGCCATTTTCAGAATCTACTTTTAAAGACGAGCAAAATGAATGGTCACTTTGTAGGCTTTCAAGCAGTGTTTTTAAAGTAAGAACATTTCTAGTTTATGTGAAACCGGTTTTCAGGATGAGGGTTAAAGTGACAAACACTTGTGAATCATCCGGAATCAAACAAACACAGTTTTTCAGTATAGTTTGACTGAATTTTCTAGAACTTTAAGTTCACTCGACTCTGATCTAAGAGATACTGATAGATAAATTTTCGCAATGAAACTGTTATTTGAAATCAGATTAATGCAAGAAGAAAGACAAATGTTTGACCACTGAAATCAGTGGTTTTCGTATAATTGGTAAATTAATGCCAAGCTAAAACATTGCTACCCAAGCAGGAAATTTCCTAACCCACTTTCTTTTTACGTGAAACAAACGCTATACTCTCTTTTTTGTAAAAAAAAAACATTTTTAGAACACGAAGCTGGAAAACGTCCAAAATTTAAGAATATTCTAGGGCGAGTAATAGCAAACGGAACCAGTTTATTTTTGATACTACGTATACACAAGATTATGGAAATGATTTCTTTCTGATAAATATGTCATCGCTTTTTAAGTGTCGTACATGCACAAGTTAGTTTTAAATCATTTTTTAATTTAACATTATATATCTTTTTGCCGGCCACCAATGGTATAGCGGCCAACTCGAGCTCAATGAGAGCGCATTTGTGCTTAATTCCGGCTGGTTTGTATACGAATGGAAAATAACAATTGCATACCTAATACTTACATTTTTTTTCTAATTTCTTTCTTCTTTCTTTTTAAATAACTTTCAGTATCGTCCAAAAAATAAGACGACTTCTTATCAAAAGCTTCCCTCGCAAAAGTTCCCTTGTAGTCACTACTGTACGCAGCGCTTTGCTTAATTTTTGGCAGAAACGGAGCTACATTCTTGCACCAGGTTGAGACTGACTCAGACTGAAAACACGTGTTAAATAACAAATTTCTCGCTACTTCCATTTTATGTTGGTAGAGCTTTTATTTCTTGATTTTGTATTCGCTCGGCTTTACATGTGCGAGAGTTCGATGTTACCGCTTGCCCTAGCTAACCCTTTTAGTTTCTGTTGGTTACTGACGGTTTTCCGAGCAGTTCCAAACT
>JAOBRD020873035.1:0-12883 GCA_027575215.2 Hydrozoanthus sils | reverse complement strand
CCCCCCCCCCCCCGTTTTTTCCCCAACGTTTGCGACTACTGACTGCTTCAGAGAAATTAGTAGTTACCGACCATAAAATCATAAATGACTGAGTCAGTCCATTTTTACACTTTCGCCAGCTTCAGGTGGGTTACTGAGGGATAAGAGAGCTTAATCAGACAAAAAACAATATTCCAGATCAGTAGTCCTAGATGCCCAAAGACGTTTTCAAAACAATTATTTTTATTATAACAGTATTAAAAGTATCTTCTGCATACATAACGACTTGAATAATCAAAAAGTTTTGTGATCAAGTGACTTAGGGTCGAGGTGCACCCGACTTGTACCCAGAAGTGCGTTCGATACAATTGTACTTTAATAATATTTAATCATATGCTCATGGCGTTTGCTGTTTTGTTTGATCTTCACTTTACACTCACTCTTCAAACTACCCATGCAAAGTCTGAGAAAACGGAAATTATTGTATAAGTTTTAGACACTCAAACTATGCTTCAAACGGTGTTTAAAACCCAGGAATTACGTTTTGAAACTGACCGTTTTCAAAATTTCCCGTGGGACCATGCCCCCGAACCCCCTAGAAGAACCGCGCCTTGGAGCTCAACGGTGCCCCACCCCCCAGTTTTCCAAGGCCTGCTACACACAGATTTTTTTCTCAGTTCTTACCAGGACTTTATCCTCTGATTTCTGGTACTGTAAACCTGTACTTTATCCACTTCCTCTTTGGTCCCAGACTCCTTAAAAGGGGTGGCTAGTTCGAAATGAATTAAGTTTAAATTTAAACAAGAGGTCGAATTAAACTACAGCATTTATCTTTGGTCAGATTGCTTGTCAAGTTCTCAGGAGGGGTATATCGGCACTTGGAGCTCTTGGCTTTTTTATTGTTGGCCGCGCCAATCATGTTTGTAGAGAACTGGAACGAGAAGAAGGGAGCAGGCAAATCAAGAAAGCCATATTAAAGTACCAGCTAAGCAGGCAAAGAGACTCATTTGGGAAAGAACTTTGACTGTTAATGGTAATAAAGGAATTTTCTGCTATGATTGTTAGCCACAACCACTAGTACCGAGGTTTGGGGATGGGGGGGTGGTGGGTGGTGGTGAAACTACTATGTTATTCTAGAGGTCATTTTTTTTTTTGTTAGCTTCGCCATAAGGCTAGAAAGTCTACACAGAGCGTTGCTCCAATTATGAGACCCCCTTATAAATAAAACGAAAGATTGCTATAGTATAACCTAAATATAATATATAGAAAACCACTGCTAACACCTAAAATTGTCAACTTACACTAAAAATCTTTTAACTTAAGATTTACGACTAATCAGCTTTCAACTATTAGATAAAACTACTCCTTCATGATATAACTTAGCAAAACTACCCCTTTGAAATATAACTTAAACAGCAAAACAAAAAATTTGGAGTAGAAAACTAACAGCTAGTACTAAATTTATCGACTTGCATCACGTTGACATTGCGGATATCTATTGGTAATATGTTCCAGATACGAGGATCTCTGCAGTAAAACCTGGTCTGCATAGTGACCGTTTAGGTTCTTTAAGTATTGTTCCGTTGCTATAGTCTAACCTTCGAGTTACTCTACGAGGTTTCATTACAGATATAAGTGCGTCAGATGATAATCAGTTCAAGAAATTCGTGCTTGTAACAAAGAGGTATAAGTTCAGCCTTTAGTTATCTGTCTTTGTAGTTAGTTTCAGTTCCATAGGGTAACGAGAGGATAAATTTGGTAGCACGGCGCTGGATTCTTTCGATGTTGTAAAAGTTGAGTGACAGACTCAGGGGCCCAAACTTGTGAGCAGTACGCCAGACAACTACGCACCAGTGTGGTGTACTATGTTCGTTGCACATGAATATCCTTAATGTCAATAGTCGATCTTCGGCAAAAGCCTAGCAATCTGTCAATCAATTTTGTCTTTTGGAGTGAAAAGATTTTTTACCGAGTAAACCTTTTAAATTTTGTATCAAACGTCCAATGGAGACTGGCGCCCTACCTTTCAGAACGCTCGGTATGATCTCGGTGAATATGAAACGGATTGGTATGGTAGACTGAAAAGTCGCTCATAGACTGCGCAAGATGGGAGTTTGTGAGCGGGATTCATGAGCGGCGGAGCTCGCAAACGAGCGGCAAGGACAAACCCCGGAGGGGCGGCCCGGGGAGGAGGGGGGAGAGTGTTGGGTTGTAGGTACGTATTACCCTCGTCTTTTTCAGATTTAAAATAGTCAGCCCGGTATTTTTTTTAATACTGGTTGTTAATTAGAAAACCTGTGTTAAACCCATGAGGTCGGTATTTCATAAGATTGGAAAACGCGAAGCTGTTAGACTGCTTGCATCCCCTTGTTTTAGCAAACGTCCGTACTGAACAAGAAGTGAAAAGACAAAGGTCGTATGGCAAACGCTCTAGTATACGTGCACGCCTTTATCTTCTGTACATCACGTTAAGCACAGGAATTTGTAACCATTCCCGACCGAGCGAGTCCTCGGATCTATCCGGAAGAATGGCACCTTTTCAAGTTTCATTTCCGTTGTTTTGTTGTGCAGTGTGACCAATGCCAAAATATGTCAAACCTAAACTCAATAACCTTAATAATAATATCATCATCATTGGCCTCCTCCTGTCTCGAAAGACAATGGATTATGCATCGTCTTGATGGAAATTTCGACTGCAGCGCCGTGTGTGGCTAAAGCCGGGGACACACTAGGCGATTTTATACGTCGATCGCTGCGACTGGCTAAATTCGCTCAAATTCGTTTAGTGCGTCATCTACTGCGATAGCAAGTTTCGCTGATCGCTGCGACTGGCGTATAAAATTGCCCACATCCAGCATGTCAGATAAGAGCGATTAAATACGCCAAATACGCGTTTCGCTGGCCGCAAATTTGCTGCAATCGGCGTATGAAATCGCCTAGTATGTCCCGGGCTTAAAGAATCCGATCCTCGACTTGCAAGCATGGCTGCAGTTCGGATAATTTAAGGCAATGCCTTGTCCTACTGGGGCAGGTATTTGTGCCCGCTGTCGTATTCTCGCTCTCTTTTCTTCCCAGATAAGGTCTCTTTTTGATTCGCTTATTTTGACTCCACCTTTGTATGATGAGCGCCATTTGATGTGATCAGTGGCGATTGTTTCCCAGGAGACTCCTTTAGATCTCGTTTAAGAACAACTTAAACATCTTTAAGGTCATCTAGCAAAGATTTGGTCTATCAGTAGGTCTTGTGCCAGTGGCAAGCTCGCCGTAGAGCAGGTCTTTGAGGATCCCTCCATTCTGCATTCTTTGGACATGATGACCAAGCCAACGAAGTCGTTTTTCTTTGACTATGGCAAACCTGCTTTCTCCAGAACATCTTTATTTGTGACGCAGTCTTGCCAGGTGATACCCAAGATTTTGCTGATGTTGCTCAGATGGAAGGAATTGAGCCTGGGTCCAGGACTCCCTTCGATATAATAGAGTGCCTAACACGCATGCTCGGTAAACTCTCATCTTGATGTTGGTGGTCATGATGGATTCTCCCACACAGTCTGTCACTGAGACGTGCCATAGCTGATGCTGCCTTGCCGATGCACTTTCTTAACTCGGTTTCCAGTGATAGATTGCTGGAGTGGCTGAGCCAAGGTAGATGAAGTCTTCAACTGTTTTAAGAGTGTAGTCGTCGATAGAGATGTTAAGCGTGCTGCTGGCATCGTGACTCATGATGTTGGTTTTCTTGAGGTTGATGGTAAGGTCGAACTCTTTACAGGCAATTGAGTAGCGGTCAATGAGACGTTGCATAGTATCTTCGATGTGAGCGATCAAAGCGGCGTCGTCCGCAAACAGCAGCTCCCCGAAAAGCACTTTCAGTACCATGTTCTTTGCTCTGAGGCGGGCCAGATTGAACAGGCTTCCATCGCTTCTGGTGTGGAGGTAGATGCCTTCTTCTGTTCCATTCAGAGCATGTGACAAAAACAGGGAAAAGAATCGAAGATGTCAAACAGTGTTGGGGCGAGAAAACACCCCTGTTTCACACCGCTTTTGATGGGAAAAGGATCTGGTATTGAACCTCCATAACGAGCAGTACCTTGCATGTCTTCGTGGAAGGACATGATCATCCTCAAAAGATTTGGCGGACAGCCGATTCTTTGCAGCAGAGCAGAGAAGCCTTTCCTGCTGACTAGGTCAAGGGCCTTGGTCAGATCAATGAACGCGATGAATAGTGGCAGTCTCTGCTCTCTGCACTTCTCTTGCAACTGGCGAAGTGAGAATATCACATCAATTGTCGATCTGTGCCACTGTGCCTCTGGGTGCGCTCCGTAAGGGGCTGCAGTCTAAATATTAGTAATAATAATAATAATAATAATGATAATAACAATAATAATAATAATAGCAATAACACTAATAATAATAATAATAATAAATTAAAAATAGTAATAATGATAATAATAATAATATACTTCAATTATCATCTTTTTAAAAATATACAATGATATTAAATATCTGTCTTTAAACTAATTAAAAAAATTTACTTAATATATATGTAATAAAATATAATGTTACCGCAGAGAGAAGGTGAGAAATTAATTACTGGTTAAAAAGCGGCTGGCTCTAGGTACAAAAGAGTTTGAATGTCTAGTCGTTCGAGAAAGTGGCACGATAATTATCACAGACACCGCGGTCAACTTTCCACTTATATAATGTGATGATACTAGCATCGCGCATCTCTTCAGGAACTGCTCCTTCTTCCCAGCACTGTAGCAGAAGCTTGTAAAGGTGTTGAAGGAGGATGTTTTCTTTCCCAGGTTTAATAACTTCAGGAGGGATGCCATCATTTCCTGGAGCTTTGGCACAAGTTAGAGAGTCGATAGCTTTAGAAAGCTCGTCTATAGTGGGTGGCGCGTCGAGCTCTTTCATGACAGGCAAGATGACAGTGCCCTGTATTGCTGTGTTGGTTAGTTTATTCTCCCTTGAGTAAAGATCTTGGCAATGCTCTGCCCATCTCTCCATCTGCTTATTTCGGTCAGTAATTATCTGACCAGAGATGGATTTAAGGGGCACTAGCCTGATTGGACGTGGGCCGAAGGCTCTCTTCATATCATCGTACATGGCACGGTAATTCCCGTTTTCGGCAGAGAGCTGGATCTTTTCGCAGAGTTGTACCCAGTAATCGTTAGCACAGCGTCTGGCAGTTCGTTGAGCATCATTTCGGGCCGCTCTTAGTGCAGCCAGCGTCTTCTCTGAGGGGTCTCTTTTGTACTTTAATAGAGCGTTGCATTTTGCTGCAAGGGCTGGTTCAAGTACGGCAATTCCTACCAAAGGTGTCCATAGCGGAGTTTTAGATGGCATCGCAGATGTGAGCCCATCTCACTGCAGCACTACCAGAGGGATAATCTTTAAGTGCCTCTTCGATGGTTATGGCGAAGCAATCGCGTAGTTCTGGAATTGATGTCCTTGCCGAGTTGATGTGCGGGCGTCCTTTCAGCTTGGAGTGATGGATCCGTTTAGGCCGGAGGCGCGCTTTGCTGCTGATCAGCGAGTGGTCAGTGTCGCAGTCGGCACTTTGGTAGCTACGGGTTTTGAGTTGATAGTTCAGTGAAGTTCTGCGGGTGATTATAAGGTCTAGCTGACGCCAGTGATAAGATCTCGGGCGGCGCCCGGATACTCTAGCCTGAGTCTGAGTCTGAGTCAGCTCCAACACGGGCATTGAAACCCTCAAGCATAAACAGATGGTCGATGGGGGGTAACTCTTGGATGATGGACTGGAGCTCTTGGTAGAACTTGTCTTTAGTCTCCCCAGTGGCGCAGAGTGTGGGAGCGTATACATTTAAGATGTTCACTTCTCCCGAAGAGGTTAAAGGGCGCAGAGAGAGGATGCGGGACGAATCACCGGACGGTGGAATAACTGCTGGTAGAAGCGAGTCCTTTACCCACCGCGTGAAGGCGAGGTTTCTCTGGTTCCTTTTCTTGCCAGAAGAAAGTGTATTCTTGTTCTTTCAGGTAGTCATTTGAGGTTAGCCGAGTCTCCTGTAGGGCAACAATGTCTATGCCTAGTTTGCCCAGCTCACGATTGATTACAGCTGTTTTCCTGGAATCGTCTATCTGGCGGGGGTCGTCTGAGAGGCCAGGACGCATTGTCCTGACATTACAACTTGCGAATCGCAAACTTGGGAGTTTATTCTTTCTTAGTACATTTCCTGGTGTTTTGATAACGGCCTGCTTGTCGGTTTTGCCTAAGCTCCATGCAGGCAGACCGTGGCAGACCAATACCTTATTGGCTGGGGGCTGCTCAGCTTGAGGCGGGCGGTGATTGACCAGTGAGACTACGATGGTCCCTCCCAACGTCGGAGAAAGCCCATAGCGTCAGAGCACACGCCAATTTACTCTAGACTTATAACTCATAAACTGCCTTCTCCCGTGTTGATTTTGGCACTGAGAACAGTGCCACTGAAGTGGCCTATTCAGGATGCATGTCTGGGCAGAGTGTACAGGGATCCTGGGTTGCCCAGACGTCAGGATCCCTCTCTCGGCCTTGTTGGTGCAATCCAAGGGAAAGCAGTGCAATACGCTTGGCACCAGTTTGGCTGCAGGAGCTGCCGCCAAGTTGACTTGCTAATCGCCTGAGGGGCTCTACTCCTTTGAGATTTTTCCTTGAGGTTGTCTCCCGAAGCCTTTCCCGGACAGATTGTTGCCGCAAGGTAGTGGAGGTTTGGAATCAGGGTTTTCCTTCCCCAAGGTGGATTGCCAACCATGGTTAATGAGCTTCACCTACCCAAAGGGAATATACCGTCCCTCACTCGGTCCCAATTAAGTATAACATTCTGTCTAACACAGGTGCACCACGTGTAGGTTGTTATACTGGTATTAGTCATCCTATTCACCTAATGATAATAATAATAATAATAATAATAATAATAATAATAATAATAAAGAAAATATGCTTTTTTTAAATAGATATAAATTTTATTGAATATTACGGCATAATAAGCGCAATACCAATACAGTGGAAACAAATGCTAAAAGAACCACAAAGAGACGCACAAAAATGGGACAAACCATGGTATGACATACCAAAGCTACTTTCAACAAAACATATTTATTCAAAAGTTATAAAGGATAAATTTGTTCCTTCACTGAGCTCGCAAAACATTCTACTAAATCACGGAGTAGAAAGTGAAAATCTTCAAAATTTCTATCTGCTACCTTTCCGTAGTACCAGAGAAACAAAATTAATATCGTTTCAAATCAAACTCGCTTTTGTTCAAGATGGGCTTAAAAGAATCAGAAGATTGCCCTTACTGTGAATGCAAAAGGCAAACAATAGTTCATCTCTTTCTAGAATGTCGGTATGTTAAAATCTTTTGGAATTCTTATAGAAAATGGTGGAAAGATCGCACCGACGAGATAATAATGCTTGATGTCGTCGTTGAAATACTGTATGGTGTTCTGAGAACCGGAAATAACAAAAAGTTACTCAACTAATCTTTATTGATTGCAAAATATCACATATTTACGGCTTATATTAGTCAGGAAAATGTTATCTTCAAAAAATTTCTACTCGAAGTTAGGACAAGATACAGAATATAAAAACAAATTGCCATTGAGAAACAAAGTTTTGAAAAACGGTTCAGCAAATGGACTCGATTCTTTAATTAGAGTTTGACAACTTTAGAAAGTAAATTGATTTAAAAAAGAGTTGTAAATGCAGTAGTGTTTAGGCTAGGCCAAGTGTTAGTGTAAAGGTGTGTTATGTATTTGTAATGAAATGTATAAGTTTATCTATAGATGCTGTAAAAGTTTGTAAAATATATTAAATAAATAATTTAGTAAAAAAATAAATAAATAAATAAAATAGAAACAATTTTTGAAAAAGGATATCATCACCATTGGATTACTTAATTGTTGAGATGTTAACATTAGCAGCTAATTTCTTTTTATTGGCTTGTTTAATATTTATGATGATAATAATAATAATAATAATAATAATAATAATAATAATAATAATAATAATAATAATAATAATGATAATAATAATATACTTTCGTTAATAGGATCCGTTGCAATTCCGCCTTTGCTGCTTCCGGTTTCTTCTCTGTTCAAGTGCTGGGAGCGTGTCTCTTGGGATGCCTATTATGTCGAGGCTTCTGTTCTTAACTCGTTTGATTTCATGTGCGAGGTAATCTGGGAGCCCTCCGCGGTGGAACCGGGGGGGGGGGGTGGCTTTGGTCTTCCAGTAATTTTCTGGCTAACAACGGCAACTTTTGTATAGGAATTTCAGATTCTATGACGAACTATTACAATTTCCACTGTGCCACCCCCCCCCGAATATTTTTTTGCTTCCACTGCCCATATGCGGTAACCAAGTTTTTCTACTATACTATATATATACAGAGAGAGAGTTTTATATTTACGAAACCTTGGTCCTCTTAACATTAAAATAATACCCAGCCAGTTTTAGACTTTGTTCTTAAGGTCATTCCATTGAAATAGAACCAACACTGAGATTTTTGTCAAACTTTCGTTATTTGTCAAACATTATATGTAGACTGCAAAATAGGAATAAAAAGGGGGTGTGCCAATGTTAACTTTTGAGATATGATTGTCACAAATACCCCAGCCCCTCCAGGGCTATTTTTCTTTTATTGTAAGCTTGAAGTTAAAACTAATATTTCCTCATGTTGCCAATCACGAGACCATTGCCGGAGCATAAGAAAAGTAAAGGAAGATAACGTAAAGAGTTCTTCTAGACTAGAAAGAATAATTTTCTTGGAATTGTAATTTTCTTTTAGCAAAAACATTTTTGATAAGGAGGAAATTTCATGCGCTTTTGTTGTTGCTTTACTTTATACACGTTCCAGTATTAGTTATGTAACTAAAGAAGGAAGTAAACATCAAAGTTCAAAGGTTGCTATGGTTCCTGTACCTAAATAAACAGTGTACTCTCGTCTATTTTTTTCATATTTTTCCGCATTTGCAACACTGAGATTTTCCCTATTTTTTCTCTTCAAAAAGTCCTGTTGAGATTCGATTGATTGACGAAAAAAAATTGTGGGGTACCCATGCCTGTTTAGGAAGAACTCTAGGAAAACCGGCAAAACATGTGCAGTTTTTCTCTATTTCCGAGGGGAGACTGGGACGAGTTAAACAAAAC
Organism: Hydrozoanthus sils; assembly: GCA_027575215.2. NCBI lineage: Eukaryota > Metazoa > Cnidaria > Anthozoa > Zoantharia > Hydrozoanthidae > Hydrozoanthus > Hydrozoanthus sils. Next base: position 3,756 of record JAOBRD020873035.1, on the reverse strand, counting down.
TATTTTTTTTGCATTAATTTTTCTGATATGTCTTCGAGAGCTAAACATTCACTAGAATATGATAAAAATATGTAAAAAATCCAAAAATTCTAATATGCGCAGTAAAGATGTGCATTGCAAAACTGTGGAATGATTTTAAATAATTATCAAATCATAAAGAAACACAGTCACAAGAAGTGATTTTTTGCACGGCCGGCCGGTCACAGTCACATGCACAGCTGGCACAACCGGAAATATTTCCTCCTCTCCATAACTACCGCCCAAGCGTTCTACCGGAAGTACCAAATAAGGCTAAAAAGGGGCGGAGCATAAAGTCACGTGGATTATTAGGCGCCAAGAGTTTGAATTCAGAATGACGCAATGCTATTGGTCAATGTGGAAGAAATATACCAAATGACGTCATGAAGATGGGAGTTCGGCAAGCGCGACCAAAGAAATCCAAAGGGGACATTTCACGTACAAGTAAGTATTCGTGTTAAATCTTTATTTATATGAACCATCCTCACTTTGACAATGGATATGGAAGACCTTTATACCAGTTCTTTGCATTTTGTTGTTCCTGCTTGGTTTATTTTAAGTTTGTAAGCTTTTGCGATGAAAAGAAAGAGCTTACTTTAGCTTCGTTCCCGCGACGATTCTGTATACTCGACTCTTGCACAGGGTAAATAACAACCGTTCAATTTTTTGGGCTTTTTTCTATGAGTAGAATTGTCTAATTTGGAACACGAACCACTGAAGGTAATATAAATATCTTGTTATATAGAAACATTTAGAAACAATGTTGAGTATACTGTACATCTCGTTTAAGAGACACTAGTCTTAGAATTTGTAGTAGCCAAACCTGTAAATGTAGTCCACTGTTTTACCTCGAAGATTGTTTTCGGCTTACTAAAGAAACTAGAGAGATTTATTTTCAGAAATACAAAACTATAGTAATTAAAGATAAGGCATATATTAGCATCGTCTTTGCAGAAAATTGCAGGAAACGTGTGACTTGGTCTGACTCGCACAGTTCCATTTCCTGTCAGCATAAACAACGACTCGAGTCAATCGCCCACGCAAAACGAATTTACTTATTTCGAAATTTTCCTTCGTGATTTTTGCTTGTGGCTCTTATAAAGTCGTCTTCTCTTGTTTGTTTACGTTCATTTTTTGCTGGACGATTAATGTTTAAGGCATCAAATAGACGATAAACGATGAAAAGAAAGTTGTGTTTACAACAGCCAACAGCTTTCTGTCCCAATCATCTGTCAAGACTTTGTACTCGGGTTTTTGCAATATTGAAAAGTCGAAGCGAAAATCTTTTGTTTAACTTCAGCTTCGGAATAAGCCCTGTTTCAGATGGTGAAGCCATTACAGATGTGAGTTTTAGTCAACTTTTTAGAAAAGCAAGCTCTATTTATAAAGGTTTATATGTTTCGAAAAACGAACCAGTGTTGTAGTAAGGCTTTGCGAGTCATGCAACGTGTTCCATCTTGTATTTGAGCCGGTCGATTCGCATCACGCTTCTTTGACAACCCTGCTTGCATTTTTGTTTGTCTCTCTTTCTTTCTAATACGCTTTGCCTTGAAAATTATCTATCTCTCAGCTCATTTAGATGATACAGTTCCAATCTTTTTGTAAACATTTTCAGAAAGTGTACTCGAAATGCCAATGTTTTCATAAATCGAAGACACCTAGCCTAATGCAGCAGTTCGGTTGTTTGACCCTAAAGTCGTTTTAGCTATTTGAAGTGTAGCCAATTTTAGTTATAGATAAGCGAAATTTTTCAGAAAGCTCGATTTAGGTTCTTTCGTTGCAACTTGTATCGAGAAAAATATCTGCCTGGTGTAAAGTAGAAGTATCGATGAACATAGAATTTTGAAATTGAATGGCAGTGGTTGTCGTTATTTGTTGATTTAAAGCTTTGCTTGCTGTTTATTAAATCTGCAATACCACTTTTCTGTTATGCATGTAATAGATTTAATGTAACTTCCTGCAAAACTACTCATCTCTTTGTCAGAAAATTGTCCAGTGATCAGTTGTTACCGCAGCAGTCCTTGTATTTATCTTCTGTATAGTGTTGTACTTTGAGGGATGCAGATGTTATCATGAATTGGGGTAGAAAAAGTTTATGGTTTAAGCAATGAATAAAATTCATTTTCAGATATAAAGAGAGTTTAGTAATTTTCTGTGTTGCAACATTCTTGAATTTTTATAACTAATCAGTCAGATTTTCTTCAATTTTCCATTTTGTTTAGAACTTTCTATTTGGTTGTAGCTGAATACTGTGTACATTCTGTCACCCAGCATAAAGGGATTTTGTTTGTGGCCTTGTTTACTAAAGTTGGCATAAAGAGATTTAAACATTTGTTTTGTTTAAGCCATTAAAAGGTGCCATTTTCCATAACTGGGATGAAAATTATTTTTACTAATATGGTGTGGGGTTTTGAAACTGCTGTTTGATATTGGATATTGCTTTCTTGGCATCTAGATAACCTGTCTAGAAAAACAATTGAAAATTCATGTTTGCAGCTGTGATTCATTCCATGAGTTTTTCACAATTTTAGTTAAAGGTAGAAATAGTATAATTTGTTTAGTGTGTAGCTAGAAGAAAAACATCAATTTTCCTTTTCTTTTTTACTTTCACTTTGTATTAGACTATTTTGCTTTTATTTTGGTGGAAACAGAAAGAGTCTTTGGAACTTGGCATGTATTTTGAACAAACCATTTTTAGCATTCAGTTACAAATGTAAAACTTTTCTGCATCTGATTCTGATTAAGATTTCTGGATAGTTACTGTCATAAGACAACAGTGATTCTTTGGACTACTTATAAACTATAACATTACACAAAATATGCTTACCAAAATTATCATGATGTGACCCACTGCAATTTAGGCAATGATTCACAAAAATAAATGAAGCTCGTGTAAAGTCAGGATTTATAGTTTTAGGCTTCTGTTGGCAAACTGAAAATTTAGTTGCGAATAATTTTACACATGCCATGTTTTGTTTTAGAGACAGTAAAAACGGCAAGATCAGCTTTTTATTAGAACCACTTTTTGATGCCTGAATTAACAAAATCTTAATTGAGAATCCTGTTTAGGTGACTTCCCAGTTGATACGTTATGTTTACTTTTTGACCCTTGGTTGTACTTTATTTTGCAAAGGGTAAAGATAACCAAGGATTATTGTCTGTTGTTGGTTGCCAGTAACTTTTTTCAGTTGTTTTTATTTCCTTCAATGTAGACAGTGATACATGACGAGAAAGTAATGAAGAGAACCCGTCCAGAGGATGAGGTGTTTAGTCAACGCCAGTTCCCACACCCAGTACTGGCTCCTGCCCCTGCCGTAGGACTGGGAGGAAATTATGAACAGCTTCAGGAAGGAATGAGGCCTTTCAACAGTGATCTGGCTGCTGCTCAAGTTTATCCGTATGTGTTATCATTACTGTTGTTAACATTAATGGTGTTAATGAAAAAATAGTTATATGTTATGATATTTAAACTTTTGATATATCTTAGTTTACACCTATGTTTTGTCCATTTTATGATATAATTGGCAAAGGTGACTCAATGACATTTTAATCATAAATATTTTTTCTAAATGAAAAAATTGTATAATTTGCAATAAGAATTGAGAATACACTTTTCTGTAAACACACAAAGGTAATTTAAAGCAAAAAGCGCTAATAACAACAGCTTTAATAACCAACAAACAGATCTGTTATTATTAGCGCTTTTTGCTTTAAATTACCTTTGTGTGTTTACAGAAA
>JAOBRD020872930.1:0-12885 GCA_027575215.2 Hydrozoanthus sils | reverse complement strand
CATTATCTTTACAAGTGTTTGACCATCAAACATGTTTGGTGCCGAGAGACTCCTGACCATCGCTGTATGTTTCCCATCTGATCATTTTACAAAAAGCGTGATATCAAGTTATGAAAAAACAAAAATTTTCTTAAGGGTTTTAAATTACATACATAACTATTTTTTAAAAGTGCAATGATTTTTAAGCAAATTCTAATGAGATGGAAGTTTTCTTGAATCACGTCAAAACAGTTATCTAAATGAATGAAAATTTTAATGCAAGATGTAATTCGTACGTACAATGAACACCCTCATAAAAGAACACCTGTTTTAGGGGTTCAGACTGATCTTGTTCTTATTTATCGGATGTTTTCTGCAAAATCGGCCTGAAAGTGTTTTTACGGTGTTCTTAAAGTTGTTTCTACAAATTAAGTAAAAGAAGCCAGAAGGTAACATTTATTAGGTTATATAATTTTATTTAGCAAAGTCCAAAAGCAATTAATGTACCCTAATTTAATTCCTATAACTGCAGTGAAACTTGTAATCTCTGCTATGGTCTTTGAAGATTTTAAAAATAAAAAGTATCTAACTCAGTAACTCACACCATCCAGCTTTTTATATAAGAACAGTTTTCACTTTTCAGCCTGAATGTGTTCTTAAACCACTTGATCTTTTATGTGGGTGTTTTAATACTGTATTTGAAGTGTGTAGTGACAAGATGAGAAAAATATAAAACAGTAACAAATGAACACAATCCAAGAAAGTGGTTCATGTACGCTTCAATGTTCAACTAAAACCAAAAGCTATTGTATGATACTCAAACAAAATCAAACCTTCTTGAAATATTACTTCTTAGTCTCTTTTTCCGCCTTTCTGTGGTTTTGTATAAAATGTCAGTTTTACTGACTCTTATCAGTTTCTGCGTTTATCAGTGCAGAAATTACCCTTTAATACCTACTTCTAACTAGTTCATTAAAAGATGAGTTCACCTCAACCTCAATCTAAAACTATGGTAAATAGTAAAAAATAAAAAAAACTCCTGCTAAGATTTAAGTCAATGATTATCACTGGGGGAGAAGGGGGGGGGGTGGGTTAGAGAGCATGTAATCATCTTTTCTTGCAAAGTTTAATACCAGAAGAGCACTCTGTAATTGGAATTTGTTTGGTTCTGTTCTTTCTTTATTCCACTTGAAAGTAAAGCTTTTGACTGATAAATGGCTTCATTGTATCCTGTATTCACTGCAATCATTTTGAGATAGGCATTAATACTGATATTTTAGCAAGGTAATGTTTGGAGAAAATTTTCTACTGATATAAGCACATGAGCTGTGGCTGTTATTAAGTATTGGAAAGTTCTGACAGGGGCAATGCAGATAAGGATTTTAGTTCATTTTTGTTAAAATTGATGGCATAACCCTTAACCTAAGTATAAGCTGTACTCTTAATGTAACATTTTCTAAATAAAGGCCCCTAGACTCCAAGTATAATAAGGAGTTTGCTCGCAAACCCCAATGCTCTAATCCCTCGAAAACCAGTAGCTCAAAAATTTTCAGTTTTAAGTGTTTCAAAGTTTTATTTTTTGCAAGATCAACCTCTCAAAAGAGGAGGATGGAACTACAGAGTCACTCCTCATTTACTTTTATTTAGTCCAACCACTTTATCAAAAGGGCTATTTCAAACCAATGACTACATTTCTCTGGTCAAAATAAAATATGTTAAATTGGATTGTAACAAAATTTAGATAGTGCTGTAGATATTGAGTTTGAATTACCACTAAATAACAATCATAGGTTTTGTTCCAGATAAAATGTCCCGTGTGACAAAATTTTCATATTCCCATTTGTGTGACACTACCTTGATTCCAAATCCATAGAAAAAGTCCTTCTAAGGAATAGTTCTTAACCAAAACTAAAGGTCTTAAATTTAAAAAATGTCACACTGTTTCGTGGGCCATTTCTGTACAACTCCTTCAATCTATCTTATTGCTTGGTTCTGTTAATCTAGTTTCAATAAAAAAAAAAATGTGAAACCTCTTCTCGCAGAAGACACTTAAGCCTTCTTAAGCATTGCCTTCAATGTTACTGACAGTCATTGTACAGTAGTAGCAGCTTCGAATCAGATTCAAGATGCCAGCAATAAATGCACCAATCCAAACAACATAAATACCTATTTGACAAAAAAAAACATTATGACTGCATGTTAGTTTTATATTTGACTCAAAGTTCAAGTATTTTGGTAATTAATGCTTTAAACAAAAGATGAGCTAATGACTCAGATTCATGATCATTGCATAATCTTAGCTTAAATGTATCATAAACTGTAGTAAAAATGAGAGAAGGAACATACATAACTAATAGTTTTTTCTGAAATCATCAAAGGTTTGATATTAAATTTTTTTCTGCCTCTTGCCAAGAAATTCAGAGAGTTTACAGTTTAAACTGGTACTGAGTTTGCACTTTACCAAGTTGTAGTGTTTAAAACCCTTTTGGCCCTGGCTTGTTTATCAACATCTAACTATTCTCCTTACAAAACTCATAAAAAATTGTTATTTAGTAATGAGAAAAAAGGACTTGATCAAGCACAGTTCAAATTAACACTGAAGATGAAAAGCAAAGTTCTCCTAAACCAGTATACAAAAGTAAGGGTTCTAGTTGGGAGAATTTAGCAAAACATTATTTGTTGAATTTAAGGCTGAAAGGGTTAAAGGCAGGCTGTAAATTTTTCCTTTTAGACCTTTTTCAAAAATGGTGGCAGTTTTAATATTCTCTTGCATATGTCGAAAATTAATAAGCCCTACTTGACTTGCTTCGGGTAACATGTATTATTTTGAAAGTTTAACTCAAGAATGGTGCTAGCAAGGCTAACTTGAATGCACACTAAAAAATAATCAAAATCACCGCCATTTTTGAAAAAGGTATGTTTTGGAATTCTTTCTGCTATATTTAAAAGTTGTGAGCAACCTATGGTAGCTTACCTCCTGAGCTCTTTGCATACTCCAGGGTACCAACTGTCACACCGACACCAGCAGCAAGGAAGATAAAACCAATGATGGCAAAGATTGTTGCTCGGCTTTTTGCAAAGCTTGGTCCCACGGAGGAACTGTGAGAAAACCACAGAGGAGGAGATTAGCTTGCTTAGCACTTGCTACCATGCCAGTATAACTAAGGATTTTGTGAATTATTCTGACTAGCACTCCCACTAACTACTCTACGACAGCAATGAATTATTGGTTTACTGTTTTGTTTTATTGTTTTATAACATTTTTTAATCAAGGAGTGACGGGAGAACAGGCAATAGGACTTGAGGTCCCCTTCGAGGCCTGACACCTGGGCCCTAGGATTTAACATCCTTATCAGAGAAGACACAAAGGTCTAACAGACTGCAGATATTAGAGCAATGCAGCACCTTCTGACCCTAGTGAAGGTCTAGCACCAGAAATCGAACCTAGGCCTCCCGCACAACAGACTGGTGCCTTACCAAATGGGCTAACCAGGCAGCTGCTAGCCTCACCCTCCAACCACTAAAAGAATATAAAAAGCGATACAATACTATGGGCTTGAAGTATTTTCAAAGAAAACATGCATAAAACTTTAGTTGATAGGGTGCTAGAGTGCTATACAGAGGGATTACTGCATAATTTACTGGCACACACCTTGCATTTTTTTCAGGATAGTTACCAGGCATTCCTGCCTTGACTGGCCTTGACCAGGGGTTCAATGAACCCAAGGGACAAGAGACTGCCAGAGATCTTACCAACTGAACCAACCACACATGTGTTGTATACATTTTACACATTCCTTTTTAAAATATGAACTAAGATAGGTTGTATCCATTCATTGTCTACAATTATGCACCCTGGAAAAAACCAAACATACCAAGTATATGGGTCTAGTTTTCTTTGTACAGGAATATGTTATTATAATTAAAAAACAATTTATTTTTAATTATCAAAACAAAATGATTTCAACCATTGAAAAAGTGCACTCTTAGCATTCCACCTGCGCACTAGGTTAGCAAAACTGTTCATTTTAAATAAAATGGTTTAAAATTTTAAAAAAATTCAGCTCATTGTAAACACCAACAAGCTTGTCTGCTATGATTTCAAAATGAAAGCAAAGAATCAACTTACACTCTGCGGCAGTGGGGGCACCTGGCCAAGTGGCTTGTCGTATGAAACTAAAACACAAAGGAAAATTAGCAAGACATGTTTACATAACTGTACCTAATATACTAAGCTCAGTCCTAGGGTCTGATAATCAAGGCTGATTGAATTAACCATTTAAAATTAATACACTGGAGCAGCCAAAATAATCATTGCAATAACTCTATCTTTATTAATTATTGTAATCATATCTTTAACATGGTGGTATTAACTTGATCATTGAGTCTGTTGTATTACAAAATTATGGATTTGTAATATGTTCTTAATTTTAACATTAGTGTTACAATACAGTCTGATTAGTTCAAACTATATTACTTACAAGGGTATTAGTAAGAATACTGCTGTTTTAATGGTATTAGTAAGAATACTGCTGTTTTAATGGTGATACAAAATAAAGGTTTCTTTACTTTATGTCTCAAGGGTGTTTGTATTTGAAATCATGGTTCATTTGTAAATATTATGCCTATAAGAATTGAAAACCATCCAGTTAACTAGTGAGGTTTCAAAAAACCACTTTGATCTCACTGAATTTATGCATATATCTTGTTTAGATTTAAATCCTTTGGAAATTGGATTTTACAAAGAGTAAGCATGGAGTTTGAATTATCTTCATGGTTTGACTGTATTGTCTTGAAAGCTCTGAGCATGTACATCCATGAAATCTTGCAAGCACTGAAAGTAACTCAAGATTCACATACCACAAATACTTCATTACAATGGCCGCATGTCACCCTGAATCTTGCTCGAGAGTTTGTCTGGATGGTTGTGGATGCTGGCACTGAAGTTGGGTTGCTCAAAGTAATGATCCTCTTACTACAAATAACAACAATCTCGTGTCATCAATAATGCAGGATGAAACCGTTAGTAGGTGTAAGAAGTTAGTGCAACAGGCCTGCTGGACAAGCTAGGACACCTGGCCATAAAAACTGATGGGCAATAACCACTGAATGTAGACTTTTTAGGAGAACAAAGTCTGTGATTGCACATGATTTTTTAGGCTTACAATCAAGATATTAAAATAATTGCAAGGGCGACCTGTTGATGATTAATTTTAATTCCTGTAACCACTAGCTTTAACAGATAAATCTGTACTGTCAGTACTCAGTGCTCGACAGTAATACTAGTCCAATAGTCCAGGACTAGTGAAACATTATTTTTGGCTAGTGAAATTGCACCCCCACTGGTCCCTGAACTAGTTAGTTTCTAAAATGGGCTAAGAAAATTACACTGAGAGATCAACTGGCAAACCTGAACTCAACTAGTGGCTTATCCTTGTAGTCTAGAGATTTATTATGCTTACTAGCCCACTACCTAGTATTTAAAAAAAGTTAGTGTCGAGCACTGGCACTTAAGAAATGTATAAACTAACCAGTTTGGACGTGGGCAAGAAATCCTTGTAGATGTGACTTTACATGTCAGCAAAGCATTGCAGGGACATCTGATGTATTTTTTCCCTTGAGGTGGGGGTTTTATGGGCTGAAAATCATATTTATTTATTTATTAGTCTGTATTAACTATTGTTATTTAAAGCTATGCATTTCATTGTATATAATTATGTACTATATTGTTCAACAACTCTGAGATAATCTAAAACACATTGGTACAAAAATTCTTAATTGCTATCATGACAGCAAACAACCAATTTTCCCTAAAATTTTAAAACTGCTGTACATGCATAAAAATGTATTTTACACAAAAGTAATAGCCCTGAAGACAAATAACAAGAATAATGCCTGTCCATTATCATGAAGTCCCTAAGAATAGTACTTATATGTATAATTATTTATTTCAGCCTAAATTTCCCATCTGTATGGGCCTTATTTGTGACTGTAGTATTCTTATTTGCTGGGTTTCAGAAGCCAAGCACCTCAACTACAGGATTTCAGACCATCAAAGTTTTTCAAGATTCTGGGACAGAAATATGCTTAGTGTTTACATTTTGTCAATCCTCGTTTTCAAAAAGAAGCTGCACCCACCTCCAAGAATAAAGGTTGTTTTTTTTATTATCATAATTTCACAAATTTGCATTTGAAATCTTTCCACCCAATACTATTATTCCATTCTATTACTACTAGTTTTGAAAGATTTTTCTACCACATACCACAGTTCTGCTCTAAACTATTATTGGGGACTCAGAATACAGCATTTAACTTAACTGTGTTCCTTAGTTAGAGGACTTTTAATGGTACACCATTCTTCTCACAGGTAATTTGTTGTTACAGTACAACAACCAAAGAACAAAACGAGACGGTATTGTATAATAATGTTTGTGAAATTGATTATTTCCCAACTGTTTTGAGTCAGCAGTGCAGTGGCCTAGCAGTTAGTGTGTTTGACTTGTAATACTAGGCTCACAAGATCGAGCCCCAGTTAGACAATAGTGTAGTGTCCTTGAGCCAGACACAGGCCTTTTTGTGAGCAAAATACACTCATGTAGATTTGCACGCCTGGACCAATTTGCACATACGATTTGCATGCATACTTTTTTGGGTGCAAAATAGGTAGTACTAAATAAAATTTACGCTTGCTTAGCTGTTTAAAGAAAATACATGTCCAACATAAACACCCAATCTATTCAAGAAACATATTTTCATAGTAACAGTTGTACAGACTGCTTGAATCACATTCACAATGGAACCTGTGGTGTTGACAATACTTTGACAAGAAACAAAAAACTGCCATTTCAAATTACACAAACCAATGCAAAACAGGAAACAAACCAAATGAAAATGTGGTTGACAACAGTCACACTATCATCAAATTGGCTTGTTTAACATACACTGCTCAGTAGGTAGCACAACAAGTTTTCACTAATTTCCATTGTCCCAATTTTGATTTAATTTTGGGTTTCACGCATGTGATTAAAAGCACCCCTAACTCAGTTCGCGTGTGTGCCTCCATGTGCGTGTGCAATTACACGCGTCAAAATAAAAGGCCTGCAGACACTTTACCCGACTTGAACCAGTTCAGCTGGGGGCTAACCTGCGATAGATTAGTGTCCTGTCCAGGCTGAGTCAAATCCACTAAGTACTACAGAAACGAGAGATAAGCACCACTAAGGCTTGAGAAAGGATTAAGTTTTAGCAACTGTTTTGGGGCTTTTTCAAAGGAAATCGTCTTTAAACTAAATGTAGATGCAGAAATTATCAAAAATTTCATTTATATACATGGCTTACTTGTTAAGATTTCTCCAATTATGTGATTTTTTGTTTAAAAATTAAAAAACATCAGATGACCTGAGATAAGTGATTTTAAAGACTGCATTTGGATACTTTTGGCTTTCAAATCACATTAAAGAGATACTTGTAGCAAATCTACAGTTGGGGTTTTTGACTGAAGAACTTACTGTTGCTTCTTGACAGTTTCCACACTTTACAACTCTTTGATGTTCACGACCACGGATGTACACAATAGTCTGACAGACTCGGCAGATTATTGAAGGCTCTGAATTCACTGATACTGAATATGCAGGTGGAACTTCTGAATAGGCTGGGGGTGCTGTTGATGGCACTTGATCAGCAGGGGCTATTAATTGAAAAAAAAATTCAAATGTGAAAGAGCAGTTTTTAATAATTATATGACACAACTTCCCCCTCTCATTTACAGAGATACCAAACTGTATAGTTGGGTATCTGCATAGTTGCCAGAGAATTATCTGATCCCCAATGCCTAATGAACACTCTGGGCTGTATATATGGAAGCCTTATATTTGATAGTCAGAATGCTGCAATGTCCTTCATAAGTCAGGGACAAACAAACAATTGTATACTTTTTATATATCTAAGTTTTCTTTAAAAATGTGGGAGAATTATGGGAAATCAAGCAAAAATGCAAAATGCAGGAGAGTTAGCATCACAGCATTCACCTAATTCTGGCACAAACATGAACATGTTATATGCTGGTCTTCCAACGTGAATGTTTACTTAAAATCCTGGTGCATAAGCCGAGAATTTCACCCCAAAGTTTTGATGCATAGTTTATAGGTGGGCTTACGCAACAAACACCAACTTTCGAAAAACAGAAATATGGAGAAGAGCCCATATTTATTACTTCTAATTAATATGGCATCAGAATGAGCGGTACTAAAACTGGCCAGACACTTTTCCAGTTCTTCTACATTGCACATACTTTGTATGAACACTTTTTATTCTATTTCCTCAACTTTTATCATTATGCAAGAACTGACAGAAAGTAGAAGTAGTTGTCACTCTGGTATTTCCAAGAATGGTGAAGTGTGAGCCTTACTTACGCCTGCCAAGAGGTAGCAATATTTAATCCACGGCCAAAATTTGTTTAAACCACTTTAAAATCTATTTGATTTAAACTTAAATTACATTTGAATTTAAACTATCCACTAACTTTCATTTAATTCAAACCTAAAATTATTTTTAAAACACTTTGAAAGTAGTTTGATTTAAACTTTTACTATTTAATTTTAAATCTTTCAAATATTTGTTTAAACAATTGAATTTTATAAAACAATTAATTTAAAAAGACTGCAAAATCCATTTAAACTTTCAAATTTCATTTAATCTTCCTGGGGCGAACTTGGCCAGCCCAGTCGTTTGGAAAGTGATCCAATATGGTGGATGGTGAAGCAACAATTGGAAAAGATTTCTGGATAGTGTGATTGCAAGATAAGAAACATTCAAAATTAATTCTGAGGGGAGCAACAGTTAGTCAACTTAGCAACATGCAGATCTTTGTAGCAAACTGAACCATCATCAAAGATGAGCACAGTGTAAAATGATAAAAGCATAGTTTGAAGATTTCATATCTACCCTATATAATTGACAACACTTTATCAGCAGTTTGAACATGTGTTTTTACCATATTAAATTTCGGTAAAAAGAAGAGCTATTACAGCGCTACCTTGTTCTAAAGTACATTCTCAGTGCCTGGGGAGGCCTGTATTCAATATTCCTAAGGAGATCAGAGTTGGCTTTGTTGACAGACTGCATTAGCCACTAGCACAAAATCTATCCGACAATCAAAATCACGGCAGAAGTCAGACTGTGAAGCAGCCTTCTATAGTCACAACATTTTTACGAAGCGGCCTATTAGATGTGTCCACACACCAAACCAACTGAAAAATTCCAATATATGTGCTTCAAATATTCTTGTCATCACCAGGGCCCAGTTGAACGAAGCCTGTATAAGCTATCTGTTGGATAGATGCTTACTATTTTATGCAGTAAAACTATAATGAAAGTTATTTGACACCATCTAAAAAATTACTTTAGGAGTCCAACCAGAAATAGAGAAATCAACAAAGAGTCAAACAATCTTTGATTTATTAATGACGATCATTAGCTTTTATCCAGCGGATAGCTTATCCAGGCTTCGTACAACCAGGTCCAGGAGTAAGGAAATGCTTTGTAAAAGGCGAAACAATTAGACTCCTTGGGACAAACCGCCCAATGAAAGCAAATTCATGACCCAAATCAAAATTTTCAAAAACTGCTTCTTAGAACAATGATATAAAGAAATTAAAAGCAAATTGAAGAAACCCTGCACAGAAACCAAGTTTGAAAATACAGAAGTGCAGCTTTAAAAAGGAAACCCAAAAACCAACAAAAGTTATTCCTTTGCATAACAGAATTTAATCCTGCAGTACGAAATACAAAACAGATACTGTCTAAGAACTGGTATTTTATGAGAACCAATCGTACTTTAATAAGGGCACATTCCCTCAAAGACATGCTTGTTATTGTTAAAGCAAAACTTTAAACACTGTGAGAAACAAACCACAAAGTTTAAATGATGTAAGTGAAGCTGTGTAAGCCTGCCACTGCAACTCGATACTGCATAAGAACGACGTTATCTGGCTAAGCTCGCCCCAGGAAGATTAAATGAAATTTGGAAGTTTAAATGGATTTTTCAGTCTGTTTTTAAAATTAAACGTTTTATAAAATTCAAACAGGTTTTGAAACATGTTTTTTAAAACAAATATTTGAAACATTTTAAAATGAAATAGTAAAAGTTTTAATCAAACTACTTTCAAAGTGTTTTAAAAATAATTTTAGGTTTAAATTTAATATAAATTAGTAAAAAGTTTAAATTTAAATGTAATAATTTAAGTTTAAATCAAATAGATTTTAAAACGGTTTAAACAAATTTTGGCTGTTGGTTAAATATTGCTACGTATGGGCAGTCATACTCACTCGAAGTGTCTAAGATATAGATAAGTTATGAAAATTACAGCTAGATTTCTAAACATCTCTTACCAATGCTTACATAAAACGATTTCAAAAATTCTTTAAAACGAACTTTAGAATTTCTCTTATTACTCATAACTATCCATTATAATTAGCGGAAACTGCTGACGCACGGTGGTGACTGACTTATCTTTTTCCTCGCGTGCAACGGGCCCAACTTCGGGAATGCGCACTTTTATACGTTGAGGAAAGAATTCAAAATACACGCACATTGAGAAAATTCATATCTAATATATAAAAATACTGCAGAACTCAAAAGTTGAAAATTTTGAACTGTATTTAAAGAGACTGACAAGGAATAAACAATTACTCCAAACTTAACGCTAACGACATATCTACATTTCACATAATCTTATTTGCCTGAATACAGTTTAGCAAGCATCTCGGCATGGAACTCTGTGTACGTTTAGAGCTAAAACCAATTATTACGCAAGCTAAGCCTGCCCCTTGAAATAACGAAGAATCGAAAAGCCTTTATTTTCATTAATAAGAATTTATTTGAACGCTTTTTCCTAGTGTAAAATAACATGCAAATTTAAAACATAAAGAGTTCTTTTAACATTCAAAACAGATACTACAACTTTCAAGATATTCATCGAAAGCGTTAATAAAAAAAACATATAAAATACGTATTTGAAATGAACCCATACCCAACGCTTAAAATTTGTGAAACTAGATATCCTAAACTTCGCGAAATCGCCAAGCTATCGTACCCCTAAATAAAGTTAAGATAATAGTAACAAAGCTTTGTATACCACAAACTTTCTGCAGTATAACAAAAATCTTTAGGTAAGAAAATCGAACATCGAGACAGACATTGCTAAAGCGAGCGTTTTCTCTCGACTCTAGATTTAGCATGATACAGTTCCGCAAACTAAAACCTGGCCACAACAACATGAATTGTTTCATTAACGACACTCGTTGCAAATCATCACTTACCCGATGGGCTGAATGGTGGGGGAGGTAACTGCTCCTCTTGTTCCTGTAATAACGGAGCAGTATCACTCGTGCTTGGCTCCGATGGCGCCCCTTGTTCGTCTTCGTGTTTGTTTTCCGCCATCTTGTCTCATAGGAAAACCTGCTTTCGAACAAATCACGTGATGTTTTTGAAACTCGAACCTAGGTGATGACATCAGATGTACACATCTACATCATCTACATCTATTTAGTCGGTAAAAATCGTTAGATATCACACCAATTTGTCCTACACGCGTACGACACGATTTTTTTATTGTCAGCTGGAATTAATCGGAGGAGGGGGGATGTTGGGGGGGAGAAATCTCTTGCTGCTCTAAAGATTAGTTTTCAGCATTCGGAGCTCTGGGCTGTTCTTTTCGATTTGTTCTATTGCCACTGCACTGTTAAATATTGGCGCTAAAATTCGTACCTTATTCGAACGAATTCTCGCAGGCATTTAATTTCGTGAAATCGGAACAGACATAATTCGTGAGCATGAAGTTTTGCGTTTTTGTCAGAAAAAGAATTTTAAGGGATTTAAGTTTGCAACAGTTGTCTTAAGACGCAGGTTTAGCAAGCTTTTAAAGGTGTATTAAACTTTGCGAGTTTTAATATTTGCATAGACAGACTCGCAAAAATTAGTACGAACAAGGTACTTAACTTAGTACTTCATTGCCGGCAAAGCTAAAATATAGCGTTTGTGAAATATTGTCCCAATGACATGCTAACTAGTTAAAT
The DNA here is from genome assembly GCA_027575215.2 of Hydrozoanthus sils. NCBI lineage: Eukaryota > Metazoa > Cnidaria > Anthozoa > Zoantharia > Hydrozoanthidae > Hydrozoanthus > Hydrozoanthus sils. The sequence continues at coordinate 831 of JAOBRD020872930.1, read as the reverse complement.
ATCCTGCCTCCCATCCTATTTGATGAATTGAAATCCCGCATCCAGTCTCGTCCCCAGAGCCCAAAGCCATTGGAAAACGTGCGGAGGCCCTGCCGGCTAAGAGAAGCGATTGGGTCTGGGCGAGAATGTCCCGCATCCCGCTCTTCGATATCCGTCTTTATAGCCCATCCAATAATTTTCGTGCAATCTCATTGAATAAAACGCATCACGTGGTACAAAGTTGGAAGTAGGTTATCAGCGAATATACCCCTTCCAATTTGATAATTACCCTGCGACTTTGTCGGCCATTTTTAACTAAAACAACAAACGTTATTTTCAAAATTTTGAACAAGTTTAATATGATAGACAAGATAGATCGTTTCGCCGAGTCTAGCAACGAAATTTTTAAAAATGCCTGATTTCAAAGGCAATGCCAGACAGCGCAAAAAGTCGATAAAGTACGCCGTAAACGTATTTGAAGGTAAAAAGAGCTGCGAGTCCGCTTTCGCTAAACAACAGTTTCAATAACAAGTTTAACTAAACTTAACAAGTCTCTAAAAATCTGTAAAATATCTTAAGCTTAAAACTGAGAGTTTACATTCCATCCCACTTCAGTTTGGTGAGGAAGATAGAAATTTTCATCGCTGCAATTGTACACATAGTTTTTTCGAAGAAAAATTATTGGGAGGGTTATAAAATAAATAAACCCCTTTTTGGCTCACTGGTATATCGGAGGATATAATGTCCCTGGCTGATAGATTGTCCTCAAAATTTTTCAGTTGCCCTCGAAGCTTCGCTTCTCGGCCAACTGTTCACTTTTCGGACAATCTATCAGCCGCGGACATTATCCTT
>JAOBRD020872826.1:0-12885 GCA_027575215.2 Hydrozoanthus sils | reverse complement strand
GGGTAGGGGGGTGGGGGTGGGGACATTCTGGTACCTTTGAGAATGCCCTGATGAGAAAACTTTAAAATAAAGGCCCTCATAAACATGTTTTCCAGCAGAGCTAAAAATTTTACACCAAATCTTTTTCAACACAATATTCTTTGATCAGCCACAACATGTGGTTTTTCGAAATGTGCAAAAAATTTTCATGTAGAGACTAAAAAAGACTTAATTACCAGTAACTTAAATATTATCATTTTTTATAACTTCTACATCCCGTAACCACTAAAATGGAGTACATAGTACATGTTAAAAATGTTTTAAGAATTGCTTCAAAACAAACTAGTCCCATTCATTGTAAAGAATAAATAAGATCCTGAAAAGATACATTACCCCCTCCCCCTCGTCTCCCTTCCCGCCCTGCCCTCCCAAGCCACTTACATTAAACAACAGTTAAAACATATTGAATTTTGCATCTTTCCTAACCCTAAGAATTGTTTTATTTTCATAACTAGATTTGAGGTGACAAATGAGCCCAAACATTCTCCATGTATAAATAACCCCCAAATCAGTCAACTCGAAGCTACAGAAAACTCACTACAGGTATGTACAGTGAAAAACGGTCTGCTTTTAAAGCCGACAAACATAAGACCAAATATAAAGCAAACCTCTTTTATTTTTCTTATTGGTGCTATAGCTTTGGCCCCAAAGGATGTACAAACTGCCGAGAAAAAACGCTGCGGCCGCCACCACTCCAAGGAACCGAGAATCCATTGTATATACCATCCATTTGACCTAGTTTCCCAATTGGTGCGGTTGTGCCCTGGAAACGACTTTATATATAAGGAGGACGTGAAAACGAGACATATTTGAAGTATCCGACATAAAAGGCGTCTAAGAAAATGGCGGACGAGGCAAACATAAGTGGCAAAGCTGCCAAAGAAAAGGGGGAAAAGCCATTTATCGCCAGAAATGCGTTGCAGATACAAAAGATGCATTTAGAAAGGTTGATGAAGGACCCTGTAAGGCACATTTGTGTGACGAACTTCCTTCATGTGACTTAATTCAATGGTTTGCATTTTTGTTTTTTAGACTGATCAATATGACAACTACACTCTACAGTATATTTTTAACAATAGAACAGTACAAATGTTATGATAACTTGAACGTTATTTATATTTATTTTTAAGGATAAACTAGTAGCCATTCCAGAACCCAGAAAAGAATGGAAACCGTCAGACCCCAGAGAGTTTAACAGGAATGTGATGGGTAAGCAGACTGTGCAATCACGTATTTTATGTACGATTTCCCTATGGCTAACTTATAACTCAACTCTTTATGTATTCTCATTTCTTTATACTGATTTAAGTTTCTGTTGCGTGTTATTAGAATTTTATTAAAGAGTGTTTAAAGTATTATAATATTTATTATTATTTTATTAAAGAATATTTAAAGTATTTAAAGACAAACACAAATTACGGTAAATTTTATTTCAAGTATTCAGCTGCAGTATGGAATGATATCCCTCTGGTGATACGAAACAGTTCATCAGTTTCAACTTTTAAGAAAGAATTTAAAAAGTATATCGTGGCATAAAAACTTCATAAATATCGTGTTCACCATGTTATTTTGTGCACACTCGATTCATCTTCCTGTGAAGTATGCTCTTTTCTTTCTTCGCATAATCTATAATTATCTATTTGTTTAAGTAAGGTAAGGTGTAGGAACTCGTTAGCCCCTATGGGTTGTTTCCTATGCCTTTCACGTTTGTAATCTAAAGTGGTAAAAAAAACTGTTAAACTGTGTACTTTATGTCAAGGCTCAAGTGCTGGAGCAGGTAGCGGAGAGTTTCATGTTTACCGAGCTACCAGACGGAGGGAGTACACAAGACAACAGCACATCGAAGGAAAAGCTTTAAGGGTGAATATTTTTATTTTAAGTGTAAAGGACTTTAAGTAGGTGTTCATTGTATAAGAATAAGGAAACTTTTAAAATAGCTCCTTAAGCATGGTTTTAGACATGTACATCATTTATTAGTCTGAGTCCTTTAATTATCTGACTACCAGTACCCAATCACACAGTCTACCAATTACTTGCTTAATCAGCTACCCAGACAATTTTTTTATATTATTCTTGTTACTTTTAAATAGTTCTGGTTATTAATGATGTATTTATTATTAATTGATGAGGATGAACTTGATGATGCCTATCACAAAAAACTGGAGGAGAATAAAACTAAAGCAGAGGAAGCAACAGCTAAAAAGAGGGCAAAGAGGTACTGAATTCTCCTTAGCTTGTTTGGCTATTTTTTTAACTTTGGAAATTATTGTTTTTTTGCTAGCCAGCTAAAGCTATGTTTTCTTACTTTGAGCCTTGGTTTCTTCTATTCAGGCATTCATCTCCAGCTTGTGAGTTTCTTAAGTTCCCTCGGATAGGATACTTATCTATCAAAGGTTACCCTCCACAGAAACCAGTATTCATTTCCATGACTGAGCTGGTTAGAACAAGTCTTGTTATGGTAAAGGGCACAACTTTGTGGTCTTGCCGAGGTTTGAGCAGATATAGTAACCCTAGGATTACAAACTGAATACTCTAACCAGTGCTACTGCACCACTGCACTGACCTTAACAGTCTACACTCTTGAGAGTTTGATAATAGTTTTGCATCAAGTTGATCAGATTAACCAAGTATACTTGAATGTTCATGAATTATGCAAATTGTAGGCAAAAGAAGAAGCAGAAGAAGCTGCAAGCAAAAAAGAGAAAGGAGACGGCTTCTGGAAAGAAGACAACCAGTGAAGGTAGTTCCTATCAAGCTTAATTTTTTACTTTTTAGATTAAAACTGTTGTCATCTAACTAAGAACTCAAAATTTGAATAAGAAAAAAAATTTCCACGTCCTAAGTATACTTTTTCACCAAAAAAAGATTGGAGTGTAAATTTTGACTGAGCGGACTGGGGACTGGTAACCTGTGACGTAGCAGCAGTTAGTTGTGTTGATTTTGTTTAAAATTTTCATTGCTATTAAAAAAGATAAAGTTTTTATTTCAAACAATTTCAAGGGAATAATTCTGTAATTAAAGTTATAACAATGTGACTATTGTACCCAGAATCCAATGTTTTGAGATAAAAAAGGATTGTCTCTGCCTCATGCTACGTCATATGCCTCCAGCTACGCAAGCACTGCACGCTTCAAGCCTAAAAAAAGGTATTTAACTGGAACAGTGAGAAACTGTTTTATTTTCAAAAATTACTACTATTAAAGGGTTCTACTTTTCATATGCAAATTAAAAAAATAAGCTTTATAGGGACTTTAACCATAGAACATTAGTCTCTGTACATTTACAAAAATTCCATCGAGATTTTTTTATGCATTTTTTAGCTATTTTTGAAAAAAATTTGAAAGTCGCAAAAAATTACCTATTTGCCAAGAAAAAAATGGGGTTATGTTACCTTTCCTCTTTTGTTTTACCCAAGGTTTTCCTGCCAGAGGAACTGAGACCAATATGCAATTGGGATAGAGAAAAATAACGATTTCAACTCAAGTTGTGATATTTTTGCCAAATTCACATAAAAAAGCAAATTACAGAGTACTTAAAACTCTGGTGTCCCAAAAAAGAAGTCAGAAGTAACTGCAAAAAATATCAAATAAAGTCAAGTACTTTAATGCTGTGGACCCATCATTTATTATCATCTATTGTTTCATGAGCAAACAAAAAAGTTTGTTAAAAACAGAAAAACGAAAATTGTGATCAAATTTACTGGAAGTTTTTGACAGAAATTGCTGTTAGAACACCAGAAATGGCATTTCAGAGTCTTTAGATTTAAAAATGTTTTGGGGAGGGGAGGGAAGGGGGCAGTCGGCATGCTTCCAGGCTCCCCTAGCAAAAGGCACCTTCAACATTTTAAAAAAAACAGTACATGTATCTCTCAGAAAATTTTATCCCATTTTAAAGCCCTCTGGAGGTTGGACAGTCTGTATTTGTAATTCTTATATATACATACACACACATATACTCAATCCTACTAACCCCTGTATAACAACCATTTCATAGCTGAAAGTGAAGAAAGTGGTAATGAGAGTAAAAAGGTTGAGGATGATGAGGAAGTAGAACCTCATTTTGTGATTGGTGGAAGATGACAGCTGTCAATTTAAAGTGAACTATCATGCTATCAAAATAACAAGAGTCAACAGATACTGAAAATATGAAGAGATACCAAGTGGTGCTGCTATTCCACGACTTCAAAGGCAATGTTAAGCTGATTTTCCACTTGCTTTTGGTGTATAACTTTCCATTACTCCTGTCAATGATGGTGCCCAATTGCAAGAATTCAGATGAAAGATTTGCCGCTGTACTCTGGGACTGCACTGAACTTGCTGGTTTGGGGTTTCCAGAAGGTTTGAAGAAGTCTTATAAAATATGGATTGATGACTCATTAAGTTGCATACCACAGACATGTTAAAAATTAAAAAATGGATCATGTGATTATGGAAATAAGTTCCTGTTAAAATGCACAAATCCTTGCTACTTGCAAAAAAATGAGTATGTTAGCCAATAAGGTTCCTGATTTTCAGTAACGTGCAGGCAGCCTGAATGGTTTCTTCCCTAATGGAGAACAGTGCAAGAGTTTTCCAAGCCGATCACTGCACCTTTAGGATTAAAAGGTGATCTAATGACAGTCCCAGAGTAGACTAAGTACTTGTAAAATTTAGCAGCAATGATTAAAATCATTTTGATTTGACAAGTAGAGAAAAGTAGTTGGAATTGCAGTTTTGAGGTGGCAACACTATATTGACAGCTTTGGATGAATATATTCACATATTGGGCAGTCACACAGCGTTATCAAGTGCTCCTAAAATGGGCTTTTCAGCACCTGTTTACAAAGGCTTTGGTATTGAGGTTGCTAGATAGTCTGTTATATATGGCAAAAAAACAACCAAAATATAGTGATTATACTCACAGCACTGCACTTGGCTAAGGATTTTAACCATATCAACCCCAGCTATTTGATCAATATCTAGCTTCTCTTTCCATTTAAACACATACAGAATAAGTCATTTTGTAATAAAAAAAACAACAAGGTATTAACTACAAACTATAAAAAATGTGAAAAGTAAATCACAATCAGTATGTGTCCTACTTGGGAGACTTCACCAACAAAACATAAATCATGTTTTTGCTTTAAAGGGTGAATTGTCAACTTTTAAAATGATTTCTTAAAGTTATCATATCTTGTTTTCTTGTTACTGTACTGGTCTTTCTTCTAGAAATGTATATATGTACCAGCAATTAACTGAATTTTAATTTTTAATAGTATTTGTTGAGTAAAAAAATTCTGTTGGTTAATATAACAAATTTTAAAACTATTATACTGTAGTTTAATTGCAGTCTGTTCTCCAGGTCTGAAAACCTTCCCCACCCTGCTATGGGGTAGTCTATACAAGCATTACGTGTAAAGGTCCAAATACTGAAAATGCAGTAGTCTAAGGAAAAAGTGTGTACCTGATACAGACAACTCATTGTAGTACTCAGTAAGGAATGGGTGATGTTCGAGTAGCTAACAAACTTTCGAAGGCTGTGAACTGGGGAAATTCTTCCATAAGGTGCTCTAACATGCTGTTTTTTACTAACTTAACATGCTTTGTTGAATCCTAATAATATGACTCATTTTGTTTGTAACTGGATGCAAGTTTATTTTTATTTTCTTCAAATTATTAGCTTGACCAAAACTGCTGATCCTTGTATAAGGTTCATCTAAACAAAACCCAAGAATACTGAAACTAGACCTGAACTTCAAGTAAAAAGCTGTCTTTTCTTGTAAGACGATGAATTTACATAACACCGAAAGTTCTGATGATGGTAACGAAAACCACATTATTTTTCTTTAACAAATGATCGAAGCTGCTCAAGGAATGTAATATAGTGATGATGCTCCAGTGTGGTGCTTAATTGAAGAAGCAATTTTGCAAACTTGTTGTCAACCCCTCTTTCTGATAACATGGATGAAAGGTGTGAATACAGCTCCTGCAACATCCAGAGAGAAGCAGTATTAGTAGACAAGTATAATGCAGAAATTAATTTAACTTTGCACTGTGACTCAAGGGTCAGTAAAAATACATAAAACTAAAGTTAATCTTGCCAAGTCGGTGCCATTGTTGGTAGGTTTGACACCTCATAATACCTGTAAAACAAATTTTCAGGATTTGAAGGACTTCCCCTCCCCTCCCTCTCCCTGGGCTTATTGTAATCTGCACAACACACTGCAATATGAGCAAGTTGGGTATATTAAGTATATCGCATAGATTACAAATTTGTAATTATTTGTGCAATATCTGCAAAATAGTTCATCAAATTTTTTTTTGTGTTTTGCTGGTTTGATTCAGAACCAGATTATTAGCTCAACAAATCCTGAAGAAAACAAAAGTGAAGTGCCAAGGAGGCCTTATTTTGCCCCCACATGGGGCCAAGACGACTGAGAAATGTTAGAAAAATGGTATGCACTGAGTAATAGAAGTTGATTGCTGAAAGCCAAACTTAATTTCCATTTAAAGATGTGATAAATGGCAGCTCTGATAATCAAAAATTCTTCTTTAATAAACCATGATTAAAGCAGTCTTGTATCTCTTTTGTAGTCAGTTACATTTTAGCAATTATAACAAGTCGGAATTTTTAACTCCAGGCTGTGTGTTTGCTTATCCATTCATAGGATTTTCTTGAGTTTCCCATCCCTTCGTACAAATATTTCAAAAGATTCCCTCTCCTCTTCCCTGGGGCGTGTAAAAATAAGGAATTACATGGGTCAACCGTTTTGCTGACAAGAAACCGATAATTTATTTTATTGGGCCTAAGAAAAAAGTTCCTAGATTTGCTATCTGCCCTCGAATTAGAAAAACGCCACCGCATCAACTTTTTTAGTACTTATTTTACAATTTTTCCATTACCAACTCTTCCTGCCATGGCTGATCCAGCTATCACAAACATAATATTTATAACATCAGAGTGTATAAATTGTTATTTATACAAAATGAGATGCAATTTCAAAGCGATTACTCTCCTGTATGATTGTTATTGTATAAAACTGCCCCTAAAACATATGCCTCATTAATTTTTGGAAAATTACTTGTAAGAAACAATTTTTTTTCTTTATCTTACCTTGATTTATTTTTTTGAAAATTATGTAAATAAATCGTATTGATTTTTACAAAATATAAATGAGTCAACAGGTTGGATTAAAAAAAACAAAAGGTCACTTAAAAGGGAAACTAAAAAAGGAAATGACAAGAATTAAAAATAAAAGTTTATGCCGTCCACCACAACTCGATAGTGAAACCTTGAGATTTCTAGCCTTTCAGCCTCGTGTGGACAGCATGTGCAGGAGAATGACCACTGGTCAGATGAACTATTTTGCAGATATTGCAAAAATTACAAATTTGTTATTTGCACAATATATGCAATATATGCTCCTTTCCCTGGAACATGTTGACTAGTGTTTTCAAAGGTAAAAATCATGATTTTTTCTACAGTACCCTTGAACAAACCAAAACCATTTCAAAGTTTTTTGCTTGGTCCAGCAATAACTATTTTTAAAAAGCATTTACAGAAGGCTTTGTAGTAAATTGCTTTTGTTCACTTGATGCCTTGAGTACAAAATCATTCCAATATTAGACTCTCTCAGTATAATTGGATTAATCTTGAAAGGTTAATTTTAAAGACTAAGTCATCATTAAAAATCTTCTTAGTTGCAGGTTGACACATCACTGCATGAAAGAGATAATTGTTAGTAATAATATTTTTGCTGCCAAATGAAGTGAGGCAGTAAAACCTATTGCAGTTTTAGCCTTAAAAAAAGTGTTTTTTGTGTACTTTTGCTGTTTGTTTTGAGAAATTTGTCCTCAATTCTGAGTATGTAGGCTCACTCAAATGTAACCATAGGTGGTTGCAACCATATTTCATTTGACAATTTTTTGTCTGTTTCTCTTGATGTTTGCTTGAATACCAAATCGATGGCAAATGGCCACAATGCTATTTCTTTGAGACATCTATTGTTTTTCCTGTGCTTAGTGTCATTTGTTTCTGGATCTTTTGTCCAATAGGATGGATCTTTCCACAGACTTGCTCAGTCAGGACTGGTTACGAGTTGTGCACATAAGGATTTCTGGATAACCCTTCTTGGCATTCCAGGAGTCTTTTTTATATTTGCTAAAGATAAAGACTGCTTATTTGCTTCTTTCATGGGAAGGACATATCCACGTACTAAATAGTAAATTTTAAAAATGCTATTCCACTTAGCCACAGGTAAGACTGCATTTTTATGTTGACAATTAAAGCTCCTTTGTATTTGTCGTTTTAAACAGAGGATCCTCGGCTTTCGACAGAATCACTCAGCTTACACAAAATCTTGTGGCCTCACCCCTCTTCACAACTTGGTAGCATTTGCATAACCTTGTGTACTAGTTTAAGATATATTTGAACAGTACATAGTATTAGAAATTAAAACTCATGTTAATAATATGTATTTCACAACTTGTATCACCTCACTGGCCAAAAGATTAAATTAGAATGTTTTCTAGTAAACATTTTTGTACATTGTTAACATGATAACCTACAGGATCCATGTTTTCTGTTTCTGCTGAGTAGATACTTGAATGCTGGTCTGCATCAGGACTATCCATCACCGTGACATTTATGAACTGGAATGAATCATCTTCATCCTCATCCTCCTGGTTTTCATCAATGTCACAGTTGTACTCGCAATGGAACTTTAGGGTCTGGTTCTGAATAATATTGGTCAAAAAAGAAAAGAAAATGATTATTATAGTTTAATTCTTTATCAACTTTAAAAACTAGTTTTAAATCTTTGCCATAAGAAGTAATGTAACTTCCTACAACAAAGATTTAAAACTACAACTTTTTAAGTTGATCAAAAATTACCTCCAGTCTCATACTTTTCTGTTGACACACTAAACAAGTTTTACAACTTTAAATATCTTATTTAGAGTTTTTGCTTAATAAAAGTTCCTCTGTCACTAGCATCAGTTGCAAACTAACACTGAAATGCTGAAGCAGGTTGTATTTTGGTGTTCCAGCTAAGAAAAAATCAGTTGTTATTACTGGCACACAGTAATTGCTGTAACACCTTTTTTTCATAAAACTGTTATTGATCTACATAGTATTTCACAACACCTGAACAAAACACCAAATGAATTACACAAATCATTTTATTAACTCTTGAAAGGAAAGTTAAAACTTGGGTTCTGCTCTTTATTCACAACACTTAAATTTTTATGTCCAGTACTTCATACATAACTCCATATTTTACTTTTCTGTTGAGTAATGTGTATATAATGTTATTTTATTCTTTTAACAGGTCTTAAAAATTAATGCACTAAATAAATACTTAATATTAATAAAATACTCTTGAATTTTTTACTCACTGAATCTTTGATTATCTCTACGGTAAATGCTGGGTATGAAACAATCTGAAATAAATAATGATAATTAAGTAAGTACTTATAATCATGTACTAATTAACTAACAAATTAATTTGCCCATTGATCTTATATTTATTAACACTACTGAGACCAAATTTGAACTATAACTGTGCTAGTTTTCATGATAATGTATTCTACATTATTCAAAAACAAAGAAAAAATTAATACTCTTATCACAATATTTGGTAAAAGTACTATATTAAACCTGCGTTATTAAGAATACTTTAAGGTAGCACTGAAGGGTCAGTTTTGGAATTTGAAATGCTTTATAAAAATAACTGGGTCACCTCCTAGTTATCAAACTTTCAATTCAATATCTTCAATTGTTCAAAAGATATGACCATTTGAAAAGTGCCCTTTCTGTCCTTTTTGGACATTCTGATTGGTTAAAATAGGTCACATGACTGGTTGGAGGGACATTCAAAATCAATTTTTTTAAAATAATTTTGCATTTTTACCCATCTGATCAAAAAAGTTAGTTAACATTACTTAAAGTAGGCTATCAGTACATTTTGGGACAATAACTATTAGAAATCTATAACTGCAAACAGATTTAAAAAAACATTAAAAACTGAGCAAGTTATAGCATTTTTTGTGATTTCCTTGTTTTAAAATCCAGTATGATTGACAGGTGTCAAACTTCCTTGAAACAAGTTCAACCTGCTCAAGAGTCAATGAAATCAACATGAGTGTTACTGCAATTTCAATGCTTTTGGTTTGAACTTTTTTGATCAACTGAGTTTCTCTCCAAGCAATCATGTGACCTATTTTAACCAATCAGAACATCCAAAAAGGACAGAAAGGGCACTTTTCAAATGTTCATATCTTCTAAACAATTTAAGATATTGAACTGAAATTTTGGAATTGAAAGTTTGATAACTAGGAGATCACCCAGTAACTTTTTAAGAGCATTTCAAATTCCAAAACTGACCCATCAGTACTACCTTAAGTAAGACACATGTAACTTTTGTGCAAATTAATGTTAATGACAAAATTATTTGCATGATTGATGTTCTCAATATTGTTTACAATATCTTGTGAAAAAAGATATAGGTGTTTGCCAGTAGCTATTTCTACTGGGTCATAAAGATCAAAAGAACTAAATTTTCAACTGAAAACACAGCAGCCAAGGCATTATTTTGCATATTATTATCAAATGATAGAATTTACTTCCATACTACTCATGCATTGAAGGAGCTGAATATAATTATTTAATATATTATACTCTATTTCTTTCTACTGCTTGTACTTGTAATGTACAGTATTCAACCATTTCCTGGTGGACACTATCTCAATGTTATAAACTCCAAAGTAACAGGATTTTTCACAGGTGATATAAAGCAAGCATGGCATATCATATGTTTTTATGGGGGTGAGGGTGGTGAGAGGAGGGGAAAGGAAGTGATCCTGTGACTGGTCCCCACCCCAATATGCTGCAGACTACAACATGCATTGTTGACTGGGTGTCAGAGCACTTGATTACCATCTGTGAGTTTTGTAATGAAAATATAAAGACTGAATTAGCATGTTCAAAAGAGAGTGTGACATCACAAAACACTGCTGTACCTACCTCTCCTTCACTATGTTCATGGTTCTCATCATCTTCATCACCTGATACTAAATTTTCATCCTGATTGACATTTTGGTTCAAATCAAATGATACTATAATCCTAAATAGAAAGATAAAAGTTTAGTTCATATAACTGACACTTGTATTCTACTTCAATTGAGGTGGATAGTAGCAGAATATCCACTGAGTGCCAAAAGCATGAGGTAGATATTCATTAAGCCACTATCTACTGAAATTGAAGTCGAATAAGACAGTGTTTTAGTATATACCAGCGAGGCAACAAACTTCCTTTCAAGAAAACGAAAGATTTTTAAGGAAAAAAAAACACATTTATCACATCACTTGAATCATGATGAGCGTGGCAAGACTTGCGCGTGAGCAGCCTAATATACAACAAACATGTTTTGACTGTTTGTCAACTACAAAATGCCATAAACAGAATTTCTTTATGCTGTTTTGAATATCCTGTGTATTTAAAGCAAACTACTTCAATATCGTGATCTGAAGCTGTTGTGAAGCGAGTACTTCTGTCTGCCATTTTGTTTTCTACTGTTTCGGAGGTAAATATTGTCTCACATCTACTATTTCTAAACCAATCCAATTGCACATAGCCAAGCTGGTATATACTAATTAGGATAAGTCTCAAAACAACAATATCAAAATCAAATTTAACTATAATTTTATTTTAATAACAACAAAATAATACTTAAAATCAACAGCAATAGTTACACACTGGTACAGTTTACACATGAAATTTGCCATCTAGCCCAGAACGCAGCAAAAAATTTCCATTACCATAATTTTAGCAGAATCAAACAATAATTCATTTTAAAAACCATTTTTTCTTAATTTGATGAGCTCACTGACTAGTCACAATCATCTATCAATGAATGAATAAGGTAAAATTAATTTGTTTGTTGTTAATTAAACAAGATAAAAAATTGTGGCAGTGTGTCATATGGAAAAATTAATAGTCAATAAAGCTACAAATTATGTTAAAAAACTGATACATACTTAAACATATAATGATCATAAATAGTTTAGAATCCCAAAGTCTTTCTTAAAATTCATTCTTTGACCTGCTTTCCTGTAGATTTTAGTCATTATAAATATCTAGGCTTCTGGCAGAAAGAGTCTTACCTCTCTCCATTGTGCTCCCTTTCAAGGCTAACTAATGTTCCATTGACACTACTCTGTATGTTACAAATATAAATATTAATTAATATTTTGCATTCAGCCAGTCAAGTTGCCACTCAAACTATGTGTTGGGGAACAACAAACTATATCAGTTCTAATAATTACAATTTTATCACAAGTTTGTGCAAACTTAAACAAACATTTGGAAATTTGAAAGTGAAGTAATAATGTAGCCAATTTTTCTGAACATGCAGTAAAACACGATAATAGCAAAAATATAATTAATACTTTTAAAAACATCAGTGTTTATCAAACTGCTACTATTCTCACTTGCAGCATGTCCTCCTTACCACAATAATTATAATAACCGCTCATATCACACACTCTGCAGCTTCAAATAATGTGTGTACAGTTGAACCTCTGTAATATAGACACCAAAGGGACAAAAGGAAGTGTTTATATTAGAGGGGTCACATGATGTCACTTTTGGGACTCCACTGACCACAGGCAGCCCATGCACAAAATCAGTGTGGGCTTACAAATACAGTATTTGTATGGAATCACGAGCAAAGAAAAATTGAAAATTTGATTTTCGATAAAATTTTACTAACCTTGGTCAGATGTTGTTTTTGGTAGTCTGTCGATCCTTTCTAACTGTTTTTTTTTTCTAAATGATTTTGGTACCCTCAGGGTTCACTCGTTCTCTCT
>JAOBRD020872720.1:0-12886 GCA_027575215.2 Hydrozoanthus sils | reverse complement strand
GACTCTCTTTGTAGCAATAGGCGCGTGTTGATCCATTATGCTCGTTAGAGTGTTTTTAAAAGAATGCCATGCGTCCTTTACTGTAAGGGAAGTGTCAATCGAATCCCACGAGGCAGAATGCAAATCGACACAAAATTCCTCGGGTGTGTAGGTTTTAAAACAACGGTATCGAATAAATTTACAACCAGCTCTTGGTTTTTTGGACCTTCTAATAAAATAGGCAAGCGAGTGATCGCTGATTGCACAGTTAAGCACGCCGCTAGTGACGATTTTGTCTTCCTCTGAAGTGTAGACCAGGATCAATTAAACTTGATGTGTGTTCAGTTTTGCGTGTTGGTTCCTTAATGAGTTGTTTCAATTGGTAGATGTTTAAGAGCTGATTGAGACTTCTTGCTTCCGTTGTAAGCCGATTTCCTTTCATATCCATATTCAGATCCCCAGCCAGGATTACGTTTGCCTTTTCGGTTGACATTTTGTCTAGCACTACCTCGATATTTGCCTTAAAAACATTCAGATCACTATTTGGGGGGCGATAGATAGAACAAACTAGAATTTTACTTTTATTTGGAGACCGTAACTGAAGCCAAACTGCCTCTAGCTCACTAGAATTGAGTTCCAATCTGTGGCGCCCGTTAACTGATTGCTAAAATAAATAGCAGCCCCACTGCCCCGCTGGTTATCAGGCCTGTCATTGCGAATGAGGTTGTATCCTTCAATTTGAAGTTCAGAGTCTGTCCACGACGAGTTTAGCCATGTTTCATTAAGACACATAACGTGGAAAGGATTTTCAAGTAGTAGAATCCTTAACTCGTCAATGTGTTTCGGTAGGCTGCAATTGTTTAGGTGACCAATCTTCAAACCAGATCTATTAAGGTCAGCATGGCACCAGCCTGGGTTTAGGCAGACATCGCCGGATAACAGAACTATGATAGATGCAATAGACCAGTAATAAGTGGTTTTGAGAATACCAGATGCCTTCGTTCTTGCCGAGGATAAACTTTCGTCATGATGGATTCTAACTTGCTGACCGTTTGGATTCTTTGGTACTTTAGGAGCCGCTAGGCTTTGGCCAAGGTGTAATTGATTAGTTGTATCGTAGTTCGTGGTTATTCCAGTCAGTGGACCTCTTACAGTTGTTGCGATAAAAAGTAGTAAGACAAGTTTATGAGAGATACAGTGCGGAACACGCCGGAGCCTTGCTTTCACTGCCATCTTGCATTCATCATTCGCCATCTTGTACAAACTGAATCTCAACTCGCTGTCCACGGGCCGCAAATTAAGAAAGTTTTAAAAACTATCTCAACAGGAGAAAAATCGATTAATTGAACAAAGATTACATCATCTTCGGAAAGTACATTGAAAGTAAGTTTTCTGTGGTTGAACGAAGCTGTGTTGTGGCCGTATTGACTAATCGAACTTGCAGCTGTTTTAGTGGAGGCCTTAGTTCATTTATAGCAGTTTTAACTTGAGTTGAGTGGGGCTTGCTATAACCAAAGTGCCACAGAAAGGTTTGAACACTTTGTAAAATGCTAGCGCTTAGGTACAGCACTGCTTTTTTGTAGTTTAGCCACTTAATTTCATTGTAGTTTAAATGAAAGAAGCCTTTTTTGTCTCGACAAACCCGTAAGTACACTTACGGCTCACTGTGTTGCCTTTTTGGTTCGGTTTTGCTTGTGATATTTGACTTTGTGTGATACTTTCTAATTGTTCATCGATCGATCAGTTTGCATTTTTGCACTTTAAGTTCAATTTCAGTTTTTTTTCTTTATTATCTCATTGCTGAACTTAGCTATACATTTTCTGAGTCTCCCTTGTTCGCTTTCGAGTTGAATTATCGGAAAGCTGTCATTAGTGACGGCCATTTTTTTTGAAACTAACATTTTTCGCTTTCTAGCTGTGGTTTATCGGCACAATAAACCAGTTTTTTTGACCAATCACAGCGCGCGTACTATTTGGTTTATTTTATAACATATGATTAACTATCACGTACTATAATTGTGTAGGTACAAGAAATGTCATAGGTGGTCAACCAATGGCTATAACATGACAAACAATTACATAATATTATAACTGAACTAACAAGAAGTGTGAAACCTTTGGCTATCTCCTAACCAACTATCATATATTGTAACTGTTTACTTACAAGAAGTGTCAGAAACATGGTTTATATCATTACCAGCTTTTGTATATTATATTCGTGAACCTGAAACAGAATGTTAAAACCATTTTTTTGATTTCATGACCATCTTTCATGTATTATAACAGTTAACTTACCAGAAACGTCAAAACCATGGGTTACTTCATGACCGATAACCATTCCAATGCCACCGAAATTCATATAGCTGAAACATAACACACAGTAAAGATCAATCGTCTATGTTTCAATCCACTCTTGATCGATGGTTGTTTGGATCGTATTATATCTATTATGTACGTACCGCGACCAATTAAAACCATGTTAAGAAATTTCCTATATTCCTTTGCGTTCCACGGGTTCCTTGTGGCCCACTTCAGTATATTTATACTCCATCACATTATCATTCATACTAGCTGATGAAGTCCATAGTTTTGATCAAAAATTTGTAAGAGTCATTTAACAGATAATATATATTTCTATGAAATTTTGTAAAACATATCTACTCCATTCTAGATAGAGGATGTTACACGGTCGCGCGAACATATCAAGTTTATCTTCGAGTGGACAAAAATGATTTCACGACTGTAATATTTTTTCCACGAGATAAACTTCATTATTATATAGATACGAACGTTTTCGCTGCAAAATAAAATAAAAAGTACAGAAAATAGCAAAGGAAAACAAAGAAAAGGCTTCAGCGATATCTTCACTAGTGAGGATATAGAAAATATGCTACTCGTATCCCGGATGTAATTTCGTATGAAATCTATATACAAGTTGCATATTTTACAGCAAAACACTCATATGTATACAATAAATGGTTGTCCCGTTGTATTAACTTACTTTGGATAAGTGGGTCTGTAGAATGGGGGCTGCAGGATTCCAGCAAGAAACACTGTAACATGAAAGTGGACAATAGTAAAAGTGGGCAAACACGATGCCAAGTCGGTAATAAACTTTAATTTGCAACTCCAAACGAAAGTTTTATTCCTTCGTGCTAAATTAGAGAACTTTCATTTTCGTTCGAATTAAGTTGCTTAACTAGAAAAAGCATCTCGATCAAAAAAAAATTTAGCACCTTGTGATTTAGGGGAAATGCGACGATATATGTCACCAAAACGAAATTTTACTCATGTGTCTAAACATCGAATGATTTCCCAAGGGTTCATTTGTTTAACACAATTACAGCCCTTTCAATCCTGTTAAGTACAAAGTTTTATTCCCGAGTATTACCTAAGGAAACTGAAGTTTCTCGTACGCGACTATTTAAACCTAGATCTACAGTTTACCAAATCTCGAAAGTATAACCCTAGACGAGGAAGGGTGAGGGGCAGTTCTTACACTGAAAGTAAACGGTAGTTCCTTGACCTACAGTACATTCTACCCAGTCTGAACTGTAACCCTAGACCAAGGGTGATAGGTAATTCCTAGAAATAAAGGTTGTTGAGCTCAGGATCTCAATTAATCTGCCAGCTACTTGTTTTTACTTGAGAACAAAGGCATTAAAACTGACATGTTTGATAAATGCATTTGTTGAGAAACAAACAAAATGGATCTGAAACAAAATTCCTCGGCATCAACAATCACTCACCTATGCGGTTTTGTTGGGGAGAATAGTATCCGTTAATTACGGAAGGACTGTAAAACCATCTGCAAGACAGTAACACAGATGTGAAAATGAAGACCTTTTGACGGCGAGCTTGCGATTACACTTACAGTACAATCTTAAAAAAAACATCTTTCCACTCTTCTTAATTCTAAATTGGTTGCGGTTCATCAGTTTAGACAAGAGCAGATCCCACACAATGGCATTCCTTTTTAAACACGAAACCGCGCTATAAAAGGTTTAGGTCCTCCCGTATCTCATACCTTTCAAATTTAAACTTTGAGCCAAGAGGCGGCTCGACTTCTGTCTGAACGATAAAAACAATAGAAGAAAAACATAACCGCCTAAAACTAATGATTCGTATCAATTTATTTCTTATATACAATGGAGCTAAAAGGAAACGCAAGTAAACTTCGTTGCGTTATGTGTTTCTGTAAAGAAATTTCGTTAAAATGTTGTACCTTTGGCAAAGTTTTCATTCATTAGAAAATCGCGTATTTCGTCAAAATATCGCGTTTCTAGCAGTTATCCTGTGTTTCTTTTCTAGTTTCGTTGCAATTTCCTTCTGTTTTAAACAAAAATCATCAAAAATCGTAGCAATTTTGAAGTGATTAGTTATTCTGTTGATGTGTTTCATGAAACAATTTTACACATGAATAATCCACTGATTTTGTCCTGTCTCTCCTGATGAGGTGAAGGTGACGATCGCCTAGCACAGGCCGCCCTTTTACAGCGCGGTCTCGTGTTTAAACAGCTTGAGTATTTGGGTAGGTGCTCGACCAAGTAACTGACGGGTTGCCTTTCAATTAACTGTCTACGTTTCGTAAACAATCCTTTATTCATTACTCACAGAAACAAAGGTTCTTGTCAAGAAAGTTCCAAGGCAAAGCTGTTTCTCGTTTTCTAAACAAATCTTTATTGAATACGAGACAAAGCCTACAGCATGAGGCTTAATCTTCGCACAACGCTTTTAATTACTTCAATGTTTCTGCTAGCCCGCTGATACAAGTACAAGACTAACATTTTGCCACTTTAATCTTTTAAGAAGTAAAATGTGTAGTTCTGGCAAACTAAACAGAGAAAGGAAAACAGAGTGCAACATACGCCTCGACCGCAACGTATGAAACATACGCAATAAAACGCACCATGTTGATAACGCGCGCACAGATCTTTCGTTTCCCAAAGTATTTGTTGGTGTAATCAAGCCCGGCTCAGTCCGTACGGCCTAAAGTAAGGGAAGGGCCAAAGGTTCAAGCTTTGCCAATTTCGAGGGATTAATATTCCTGCGCTACACTTTCCACAGACAGGCGTATAAAGCCTTTGATCCCTCGGTTCAGTTTCCCAATTATTATCCGGGAACTTAAAAAACCTGAACAGTTGTTTGTAAGAGTAGTCTGTGACCAAGATGTGTTACGAGTTACTATTAGACTACGAAGCGGATGTGTTTCGCATACAGCATGAAGTAGATTGCCAAGAAGGCGCCCTTCAAACCACTCAGTTTCAATCTACGTTATTTCGTAGTACTTTGAACACTAATGCATGCGACTGGTTTAACTGTTCGCTAATCCAGCATCACATGAACAATATTCTATCCAAACACATAAAACAATATATCAACCTTTTTTTTTACTTAAAACAATAAATCATGATTCGAAAAGTTTGTGTTTACCCACACCATTACTATGTTGCAGCACTATCGTCCTGCACTTTCTACCAGTTTTTTAAAAAAAAGAACTCTTACTTGTCCTTGTCGACCGGCTTCCCTAGTAAGTCCAAATTTTGTCTGCTATAAAACTTGCGCACTAAGACACTATTTTGGAAAAGATCTCCAACAATTTCGAGCTGTATAAAGAAAAAAATCACTCATTTTAGAAACCGTGATTTTCTTGATAAATCAAACTTCTCCAACACGGCAGAACCACTTACCCCGTTGTACTCTGCTGCTAAAAGCGTCGCGTTCTTGATAAACGGTGGATACCCAATGTCCTCCTTTATTGCTAACGCCTAAAGAATCGGCAGTGAGATAAGTATCTACGTTCTGGTACCTTACAGCTAGGCGATAAACATGCCCTACTCCATAAACAGCAACTTGTACACAAAAATGAAGTTGGGGGGGGGGGGGATGAGGGGCGGAAGTACTCCGTGATTAAAACGGTAAAGTTGACCATCGGAAAGTCCCCCAAATACCCTAAAAGTTACCAACGCACAAAATCTTTCCACCGTTAAAAATAGCTCTCTATTTAAAAAATTACCCTGAATAATACCAATTGCAAACTGACATTTTTTTCCTAGACTGCTAGTGGCTCGGCGCTAAGTTCCCCCGTGTTGTGCTAAACGTGATATAATAAAGGCGCACGCGTAGTAGGACGTTTACCAAAGAACTTTTGTCTTAGCTTCTTGATCAGTTTCCACTTTTACTTAAACAAGGGACTGCAAGCAGTAAAATGTAAAAATTCAATCGAGGCCTAACATAACTGTTAAAAATGTTTCTGACCAATGCTTCTAAAATGTCCTAGCTTTCGCCGGTCAACGGCATCATCAGGGACTGAATAATAACCAAGCTGGTATTAGTATAAGATATTTCTATAAAATATGGATAAAATGGTGGAAACAAAATTAATTAACAAAGGATCGGCAGGATAGGTGAGAGACAAACAGATTAATTGTGCGTAACAAGTGCAACTGAAGGACAACATCCATAGGTTACTGCAAGCAGTCTTATAGCTTCGCGTTTTTCAAACTTGAAAAATACCTGGCTCTTGGTTTAACACAGGATTTCCTTTAACAACTCCTAAAAATACCGGACTGACCCCTTGACCCCTAGAAAATACGACGGTCATGCCTATCACCCGATTATAGGGAGTAACCCCATAATTAGAAAAATGCACATATTCATTATAACCTAAATAACGGTTATAAACAACTTGTTACCCATTTACGAAAATGCTCACTTTAGTTTCAAGACTAGTTCGTGTTATATCAACCGGGAGAGTACTTTCGACCTGCAGAGGTTCACAAGAAATACAAACAAATACATAAAGATTAGCAATGCACCTTTGCTCGAGCTTGAAATCGTGTCCATTTGCTCATCCAGTTATTGCTCTCCAGTCCTTCCAAGAAGGTATCTTTGATATACTTGCTCATTTCTTCAACCTAGGCCGGCCGTACAGTTTTGTAGACAAGATTATGAAAGAAATTCAGTAAAACACGCGCTCTGATTGGCCGAGGACTATTTTCTAAATCTGGATAAAAATTACGAATTAAGTGGGCCTACAAAAAAAAGTTGAAGCTCTTTTAAAAAAACTTTACTAGTAGCTAGCGCTAAGGGCACAAAATAGTTTAAGGTTCAACAGCAATATAAACATGACACAAAGTTTGTTTTTACAAGGTTCTCTCAGACTAGGTAACATCTAGTGAAAGTCAAAATATGATCTCACCGCTCTCTTGCTTTTTTCGTCAAATGATGACTCCACAAAAAGGAATCCCATTGCCATTTTAAAGCTTGACTGCATGTTGCTAATGCAGCTTTCCCAACGTGGACGAACCAGAGGACCTTGCAGCGCTTCAAGGTATACGCTCCTTGCCGCAGTGAAATTGGAGGGCATTACGCTGATGAATTTGTTGACCAGAGTCCACATAATGAAGTTGTCAAATACCTTTGAATTGCTGCAATAAAACGTACTTGAAGTGTTTGAGGTTAAAAACTACAAACTCTTGAGGTTAAAGACTACAACTTAGTTTAAGGTCATGGACCATCGCTATTTTACGGCCAGCTACAACAACGCTAATGTCAATCCACCCTATAAACCTAACTGGTTCTTTAGAACACATTCCATTTTTCCATACAGACTCATGGAAGCGCTACTTACGTTGCTTGTATGAAAGGATTGCCACCCAGTGCTGACTCTAAAGCAAATGCTAAAGAGATATAGTCTTCTAGGCTGCTCAAAACCACAATGAAGGCTCTTTTCGACTTCTTGTAACGAAGTTAATACGAACTAAAAAGAAACTAACTCCACGACAGAAAGTCCCTAAGAATACGAGAAGTTTTCGCCCAAAGACTGAATGTCGACAAGAAATGAACACAACGACCCAGGCGCCAAACTCACACTTTTGATTGGTTTGCATATAGCTCCAAAGCTCTTTGGAAGTAATTTATCGGGAAGGCGACGATTTGGTCCTGTGGTTTGAAGGTCTTCCTCTGGTTTTTGAACACCCGCTGCAAGAAGCTTACAACTGACTTCGTCTGTCGCGATTCGGAAAAAGAGTTGGAATAAGAAAATTAGCATTTGTGCGAGATATATTGTAACTGAGACATAATATTATACCCTTGACTTTGTAATATGTATAGGTAATCACACGACTTTTCTCGTTCATCTTTTCATCACATCTTTTCATCACTTTCAAGACTTTTTTCGTTCATTTTTTCATCACATATTTTCTTCGAGATGCTCAGACGAAGGGCTAACGCTCGGAACGTCAGCTTTTCCCCTCATCTGACGGCGACAATCGCCGACGCATTTAATAGTTTTTTAAAGACTATATACCTAAAGTTTTCTCGTTCAATTTTGAAATAACTTGTAAATTTGTCAAAAAGTATCAAAATTGCATGAGCCCATAGGGCAAATTCAATTTGAGCTTTTTGAAGGACACATGAGTGCAATTTTTTTCAAAATTGAACTGCTAGGATTATGATTGGCTAGAAGCAACTGCTTGGAATTATTATTGGTAAGAAACTACTCAGGCTAGGATTATGATTGGTTAGAAGCTACTGCTAGGATTATGATTGGCTAGAAGCAACTGCTTGGAATTATTATTGGTAAGAAGCTACTCAGGCTAGGATTATGATTGGTTAGAAGCTACTGTTAGGATTATGATTGGCTAGAAGCAACTGCTTGGAAATATTGGTAAGAAGCTACTGTTTGGAATTAATATTGGTTACAAGCTACTGCTAGGATTACGATTGGTTAGAAGCTACTACTATACGTATGATTGATTAGCTAGGATTATGATTGGTTAGAAGCTACTGCTAGGATGATGTCTTGTTAGAAGCTACTGCTAAGATTATAATTGGTTTACCACTCACGGAAAGTTTAGTCGCGTTGGCAAAAGTGCTGACAGAAGATCGAATATCAAAGGCGACACCTGAAGCAGCGGCAGCAGCGGCGGATTTTTGTATAGCTTCCGTGATACTGGAGCCGAATGCATTTCTAGCTATCTGAAAAAGAAAAATCCTATTATTTTAGGACAACAATTTACCTTTAATAAAGCTCAGAAATTACGTATGGTATATTATATCTAGTAGCCAGTGGTAGGGGTGGGTCATGGTAGTCTGAAACTTGGATATATAGTTGAAGAAATTATTGATTCACATGTGGAAAGTTAGCGCTCAGAAAAAAATTCTGAGTCACTGACAGGAATCGAACCTGCAACCCTCTGATTACCGGTCAGATGCTCTACCCACTGAGCTACAGAGACTCACATGGGGGGCCGTGTCTTTGGTTAACTTGTTGTCTATTCCCGCTTGACATACGTTTCAGACTACCATTTGATAGTAAAAGCTAGTAGCAACAAACTATTGGACATATCGAGCGAGCAGTTGCGATATGAATGTCAAGCGGGAAGAGACAAGAACTTAATTAACCAGTGGCTCGGCTCCCCATGTGAGTCTCTGTAACTCAGTGGGTAGAGCATTATTAAATTTTCACCACAACTGATAATAGCCGTTTTAATTGTTTGATATTTTGTTCATCGAGCTCCTTAGCTTCCTTTGTTCCTCAATAAGGTTGCGTCTAAAAGAAGCTTGGTAAGACCGGCCAGTTTCGGTTTATATAAGTTTGGTCTCAGCAGGTTTTGCTAGAATAAATCTTTGTACCTCTGCAAGTTTTGCCTCAAATTCGTACACTTTCATCATTTTTTCGTCGGAGTCAGCCGGGCCACCAAGAAGTTTGGCTATTGTCTTCATGTACTGCTTGTACGCGTTTTGCACCTGCAATTATGCATTTAGAAATCTTTTGTATTCTGTTCAGGGTCAAGAACAACTAGAAACTTAACTTAACCAGTCCGTATGTTTTTTTATGGTCTGAAGGGGGCTGGAATTCTTGACCTTTTTCCTTTTAAAATCGCAAACGCTAAACACGAGAATACCACTTTGTAGTCGGACTACAGCAGAGAAAAGGGCTGCTTAAGTACCTAAACACTCAACACAGAGATATTGTGATAAAAGCTTGCATATACAAAATAATAATAAAAACAATAATAATAATAATAATAATAATAATAATAATAATTATGATAATAAAAATGATGATAATAATAATAATAATAATAATAATAATAATAATAGCTTCATTTATTTGGCACAAATACAACCAAATAAAAAAAAATTATTTTCAAAAATGCTTACAAGAATTAATATCGGCATAAATGAGTCAAAGAGTACATATGCTTATTGTTAACAAGTGCGACTGTACTACGGAACCAGGAAGTGTTGGCATTACTGTACTGCTTTAAACCTTTGACAACCTTCTTACCGCACCGTACGAAGCATGACGTGTTTCTCAGTTGTTCCGTGGCAATAGAGTGCGACGTGATCGCAAAAACACAAAAGAAACTTCAACTAAAATTGTAATGCATAACACTGTTTTGACTTGATTTCTCTCAATGAATATTAATAAGTAAAGATTTGTGTTGTACGATACAATCACGAATGCTCGTAGAATCTCTATAGAATCAAGAATAAAAGTCTAACTCAGTCAGTCAATAGAGATTTTTGCTTATTACCACTGTTTTAACATTTATAGCGATATGGTGCGAACTGGCGGAGCCTTAGTTCTTTTAGTCCACTTTAGATTGGCTATGCATATTAATTTTGAATATTACTTGTGAATACCAATCTGTGCGACGCAATATAAAATTGCTCGTAATTTCTCTTAAAATCCAGGAATCAAAAATCTAACTCCGTCAATCGGTGGGGAATATCCCTTAGGTCCGTTGCGGGAAGTTTTATCGCAAACTGATACGAACTGACGGAGCATTAGGGTTTTTTTTCAAGAAACGTCGCCCCTCAACAACAACAACAACAACAACAACAACAACAACAACAACAACAACAAGATTAACAGCGTTCGGGGACCAGTTCCTGGTCCAAAAACCCTAGCCCCAAAAGCCTGTCCAAAAAGAAACGTTTTAAGTTCTCGCTTGAATAACTCATAACTAGCCAAGCACCTAGCCTTTGTTTCTGACCAGTAAGCTGTTCCATAATTCTAGCGCAGCAGCTACGAAAGCTCTGTCACCAAGTGTTGGCAGTGTCTTTTTAGAGGGCACAACAACACCTTGTTACTAGATATGCGACCATAATAGCAGTTGGACTTAAAACTAATTACCAAGACCAATTAGATATTTTGGTGCTGTTTCATAGATGACTTTGAAAGTGAGTACCTTGATGTTTTCCTTCGAGTCATTGCTGTAAAAACTCTTACTCATCCCCAGCGAGCCAAACCCTAACTGAGAAAAGACATTTGTTAATGAGATCGAGGTAGAGCAATCTTAGCTTCTTCCAAGAACACAACACAAAAACTGGAATTGATAAGTTTTTGACCCTCGGGGAGCTGCCCACGACCGGGGCGTTCGAGTTAGCGAGTTTGAGTTAGCAGGGTTTTACTTTATTTTCGGAAAAATCGTTAAATTTCTTTGCACTATTATGTTCACGATTATTGTATCATAATCATTAACAAATTGCTATTTCTATAACAAGAAAAATTACTTCTTTTATTAGTACCAATAATATCATCATCACTCTTATTGTCATCATCATTTTAATATCGTCAACATCCTTATTTTGGTTGCTTCTGCTATCTTTTTCTAACCTGCACAGTGTGAGCGCTAGAATTGTGATAGTCCACCTCCACTTTGACACTAATGAATGGCTTGATGCCGAGATCTCGTTGAATATCAGCCAGAAGACCCAAGGTATCACGGGATGTAGATATATTATCCCCAAGCACATCCCAGCCGCCATACTTCTTAATAAGCGCCTTCAAAGGACCGTCGCCTCGAGCTTCCACTGCATCCAAGTCTAGACAAGAGTTGTAGAAACGTACCACCTTCATTACGGCCACATTCTACAAAGATCAACAGAAAGGCTTGTTAAAACCTAACCTCGTTACAACGTTCCTATCTAGAGAACCCCCCCCCCCCCCTTCATCGAGAAATGAAGAGTAATTTGATATACAAGTTTACATTTGGACTATAAAAGCAAAAAAGAGCGTCCAAGAACTAATTTTCTGATAATGATTCTCTTCAGACAGGATGGATCTGAGATTCTGAGGTTTGAGTGCGAGCGAGAGAAAAGATAGTTATGGACATAAAACAACGGGTGACAAATAAAATTATGGTTTCTGCGCTAATTCAGTGAAATTACAAATTGCCATGGTGACGTCTCCTTCCTGAACAAGAAAACGTCAAGATTTAAGACTGTAACAGATAAGGATCTAACGCAACTAAAATCGAGAAAGAGCTCAACAAATTTGACGAAGTATTTTGAGAATGGCGTTACGACAATGGCCATGGGGTGAATTCTGTGCGATTCTTACAGAGCAATTAGATAAACCACTCAAGCGGTTTTTTATACCTCATGTTTTTCATACGGAGCCGACTATTTGTCAACCATGGTTTTAAAACGTAATGATATAGTCGTGAAATTAAGGAACAATTTCACTTAAATTTTGACAAAATCTATTAACTTCCCTCGTCTAAAGGCTAAGGAATTAATAGTTTTGATAAAACGTGCGTAAAAGTATCCCCATTTTAATGCAAACGATTAAAAAACAAAAAGTCCCAACCGGCAACAATAATTATAAAACACTTGGCTTCATTTGATCCATTGCGAACATCGATTGATCATGGTAATTCGTACTGCATGTAGAAATCGAAAGAAATTTCGTAACCAAAATATTAATTAATATCTTATCTGAGTCAGCATGTCGGATCTTGTGAATTCTAAAAAGGCCGCCACACACTTTACGATTTTTCGTCTGAAGGGCCCTATTCTTTGCCTGCCACGAAAATTCAACTGTGTGTGGCAGTACTTAGTTAGGGAGCAGTCATTAACAACTGGGGGTGGGGGTGGGCCGGCAAATATT
>JAOBRD020872504.1:0-12887 GCA_027575215.2 Hydrozoanthus sils | reverse complement strand
TTAATTTTCTGCCAGTTTCTCCGATGTACAGTTTGTTGCAAACAGAACATGTGATACAATAAATTAAATTAGTACTAACACAGATAAAATGGTCCGATATCGAAAATAAGTGAGCGGGGCTAGTGATACGAGTGCGAGAAACAATAAACGGGCAAGTTTTACATTGTTTGCGCGAACATTTAAAAGTGCCCGACTAGTTCGTAGATCGCAAAGCACTTCTGACAAGATGGTTCTGTAAGTTTTGTCACGTTTAAAAAAAATCAACTATTTAGTTGATGAAAAACCAGCTGAAGTAGAACCAGAGCTGTTATAGAGTCGAGAAAATGTCCCGCAGTAAAAAAGAACAACAAAACTAAAGCAACGATTAAGCTAATATATATCTAACTGTGGGTGAAACAGTACGGGCTTCATAATAAAACCTACTGCAGCTTAAGATGTTCGAAAGTCATGCAGTTCCTAAGGAAAAGAACAACATTTCTACGACAGCACTAAGCTGATTTTTTTCGATTTGATACCAATTTTTTTTCAAATATTTAATATTGACATGGTATAGACAGTGCTCTCAGAAAAACTGAAAACAAAATCCATTTATACTTACATATTTATTTTAAAAAGCGTTGTGCACGGCAATCTTATTGCCATCACTACTAAGATTTTTACGGAAAAACATGTTCAATTTACCTGTTTAGTAAACTGTGCGAGGTCTATTTCGGTTGTTTCTTTGTCGTCTGCAAACTCAATGAAAATTACGTAATGAGGGACATGTCTTTGAATAAGAGGTCCGCCTTTAATGGTGACTTGCTTATCCACTTTCTGATCATCCACCATGATACTTTCTGCGCATGTGTAGTCGACCAGCTTAACAGAAGAATATTTGTCGTTCAATGTCGCCTGGAGAGCTTCGTAAATCACCGTTTCTGATGTTTTTTCGTTGTGCACGTCTAAGATCTGTCCCTTACGATTCTGGGAAGGATACACACCATTCAGTTAATACTAACACGAGTTAAACGTACAAGTCTTTGCACCCGTCGAAGTCTTGATTACCCAAAAATTTAAGTTCTTACAAACATAAATAATTAGTAAGATTGCCGCTAAACACGAAATAGTTGCGTTACTGCTTGGAGAAAACGAAGTCGCGGGTTCTTTAAAAACATTGACAATCGTTGCTCGTATGCTTCATTAAAATGGGAAGCAATATATTCTTTGTAAAAACATTAAAGAAAACGAACATTATAAAGTTTATTATCATAGGTAAACAACGTCTTAACCCACTAGTGAGTAGGTACAGGTATATTTTTCTGTTGTTCTTTAAGGTATACCTAAATGAAGTCATAAACCACGTTTAAACAATGGACCGGAGCACTTCATTGTAAAAGCATTCCACTATGAGTACCCTACTATCGAATCTCGTTTCCTGAAGAACTGTTGCGCTATTCGAGTAGGTATAACTTCCTATAAATCATTTTTACCTGGTACTGAAGAACGGGTGTGGTATTGTAAAAGGAATGAATCTTAACAACGTCTCCCATCCGAAAACGATAGAGACCGGCGCGATTTGTCACCACAAGTTCATACACAGATCCAACTTGAACATCTTCTGCAAACACCGTCTGCAAGGGAAAGAATTTACATCACCAGAACATATTTAGGGTTTGTCACAACCACGACTTAGCTTCGGTTGTTTAAGTAACCACTTCGTGAGAGAGCCAGAAACCTCCGCCTTTCTTAGGCAGAAAATAGAGCTCTTATTCTTATCTTATACATGCCAACAAACTCTATCCTAACAACATTATCATCATAGTCATCAACTACCATCATTTTAACCCTAGAAGCCTTCAACAAAAAACAGTTACACGAACACTTGAGGGTGGGGGGTCTATGGGCTCCTCCCCCCGTACTTTCGGCACGATTCATCCGATTGACATTATATTTAGTACATAGGATCAACGTCTTTTGTACTATCAATTAAGCGTAATAACGAGGTCTCTAATTGGTTTCCAAGGCAATCGTAGGTACAAAATGACGTCACAGCAAGTGGTCACAGATGAAAATCCTGAGTTTTCGGGTGTTTTTTTCTTACTTTTTGCCATAGTTCGTTAATAAATCGTTGAAAACTACAAAAACGCGTCACCAAACATAAATTTTGGTTTTAATTGCTGTTTCAGTTATCATATATGTTTAGGTAGTTCAGGAAAGACGTGGTGTGTTCATGGATGGGTAACCAACTAACTTCACCACCTCATAATACTAGAACATTGTCTACTATTTATTTGATATGTTAATTGACACCTTCAGTTGCCATGGCAACAATTGCCATCTTGGATTTTCAGTTTTTCAACTTTTATTCCAGTTTTAACTATAAAATGGAAAATGATGAGAAAAGGGCATTTAGCAAGTGAAAACTATGAAATAGTTACGTTAAATGGGAAAGCTGTCAGTGAATTTTAGTCACTTTTTGACAAAAAAATGTTTTGAGGTCAACACACTAATAGTGTGACATATTAAGATGACATTATCAACTGTGACGCCACTTAACTAGTGTCAAAAGATGTGTTAACAAAGAGTAGTTGTACCAAAGCTTTTGGCAATTAGTCAAGCAGCAAAAACTTGAAGCCAAAATATTGAGGTTGACCCCTCCCCCTTGAGGCTTCTTGGGTTTATCATACCAATATAATCTTTATCATCATCTCCTTTATTACCAACATCACTCTTAATCTCGTTAATCACAACTATCAATCATACTCTCATTCATTAAATTATCAACACTTCCATCACCACCTATCATCATCTCATTTGTCATCATCATCATTTTACATATTGTTCCATCAATCAGTGCCATCAATAATCATTACCAAGCTAACTATAATCACCATCATCTTCACCATATATAATTAATGTTATCACTTTCATTGTTGTGTCAATGGCTGCAACTATGCTAAAAATAAACCTTTGGCTGGTCTTCCTCGCTGTTTTCTATTGGTATGAATTCGAAGAACTGTCCCCATGGGACTAAGACATAAACTGGTGGTTGTTTTGTAGGCCAAATATTTACACAAATCATTCCTTCGGTTGACCCATACATAGGTGTGAAGATAGGTATATTCAAATACTGCTCCCTCAGCTTTTTGGCATAGAGTTCAGAAGATCCTGTGAAAATAATACAAATTTCTTATTTGTTAAAACCTGTTTACAAAACCAAATCCTCAAGGAAAAAGAGATAGAAGGAGGAATTTTGTTTTACTCATAAACTCTCCTTGCATATCCTTTTCAAAATGTAGAAGGGTTACTCGCAACTGAAATTTCCTGGATAAACATTTTGGAATTGTACAGTGATATACGAATTTGGCTTTGTTTGCAGTTCTACATCAACATGGCAGCAGTATCTATGTTTATCATTAACTTTGTACCTGTAACAGTTGCTATGGCATAGTTGATATGAGGCCAAATTCGCTTCACTATTGTGTTGTCAAACCCTTTCATGAATTCAAACCTCAACTCCTCAGCTCGTTGTGGATCAGGAGAGAGTCGATTGTTCAGATCCCTGTTGAAGTTGATTAAAAATACAAGCATAATTTACCTCAAAACACCATAAGGGGAAACAAGGGGTGTTTTACTCAATATACTTATATACGTTGTTTAGAACCAACAATAGTAGAGTAACTGTTTCTAAAAAACCTTGCTTCTCGAACTCATTTGTATACTAGTTAGCCAACCAAAAATTACCATTGTGGTCAGTTGAAAGATTTACAGACCTAAAGAAACACCAGTTATTAAAACCTGAAGTTTTTGACATTTTTGGACACAATCTGCAAAACATATCTTAATCTGCTAATTTAAAACCCAAAAAAAGAAAAAGGGTTTTTGGGAGGAGAATCTCTCCTTCCACAGCTTTGCCACTTCTCGAACAAATTTAGTTGTCCAGTACTTTTCGAAATACTAATAAAACAAAGGTGCCCAAGTATCTTGTAGAGGATCAGCTTTGGTATGGCCTTTTTGGCAAAATCTCTTATGTTTTTGCTGGTATGAATCTGTCAGCCATGACAAAGTGAACAAGAAACAAAGTGCTTATTTCAATAACAAATCACAAAAACCTCGATACAATCTGTTCTTGAAAAAGTGAGAGAACCTAACAAGTATGTGTCACTAATAAAGCTATGACAAAGACAACCAATCTGCAACCACTGCCTGGTTAGCCCAGGTGGTAAAAAAAATGGGGAGGTCTGGGATTGATTCCCGATGCTGAACCTTCACTCAGGATCTTAAAACAACTTAGGAGAAGGTGATGCCTTTGCTCTAACATCTACAATTGGTTAGGCATTCATGTCATCTCGAATAAATCTATTAAACCATAGATCCTGGGTGGTAGACCTCAAAGGGGACCTCGAGTCCTATTGCTTGTTCTCCCGTGACTTCTTGAGTAAAAAATGTCAAAAAAAATAAAACCTAGTTATTAGGCAACTAGGAGTCATACTTGACTTGCCTGGTGCTTTCATCTGATTCCTTGTCTTTGGAAACCCAAAGAGACAATCGCCATTGTTTTTCAACTATTACTTAAACTTCTAACCTTCTAACAAAGTCTGGAATTTCCAGATCTTCTTTTAGTTCTCCCCCCCTAATGTCATTGACAAGGTCTTGCCAATTGGTTTCCATGGTAACAAGTGCACCATAGAGCTGCATTGCAAAATATGTATCCAGGTAACCTAACTTGCGATCCTTAAGCGCAAAAAGAAGATGAGCATAGAAGGCCTCCGGTTCTGTTTGAATGTCCAAGACAGCAAGCGGCGATGTTTGCAGCAGAGTGTAAAACGGATTTTTCTTTTGGCTTGATACTCCATTGGTGGATTTAGTGACTCTCAGAATGTATGGTGTTAAAAATTGTACTCCCTTCTGGAGATCCCTGGCCTGTTAAAAGAGATCAAACTGGTGATAACAATTAAGAATGCCAGTTTAAAATAAAATTGATAAAACTAACTTGTGATTGAAAACTCTTAAAAAGTCAAAGATTTCTGACTAACCAGTCTTCATCAGGAGTATATGGAAATATCCAGAGTAATCATAGTTATGTTGCTTTAAGTTATTCCTAAAAGGATCAATTGTGCAATGAAGTAATTTACTTGACTATAAGTGGGGTCTTTTGTTTAATGAAAGGGCCTTCAACTATTTTCCACTTGTTATAACCATAAGTAAAAAATACTTTCCATGAGAAAGTGTGTGATGGAAATGTTTCATGTTTAAATGTTTTCTAAAAATTTGTAAACAGCAGTATAAACATAATGCATCTTGGTATTTCAATAATTTCAGGAATCTTTTAATCATGTTACCTGTAGTAAAGCATCTTTCACATTACCTGTGGTAATTAAAGCATCTTTCACATTATCTGTGGTAAAGCATCTCTCATATTACCAGTAGTAAAGCATCTTTCACATTACCTGTGGTAAAGCATCTCTCATATTACCTGTAGTAAAACGTCTCTCACATTACCTGTAGTAAAGCATCTCTCACATTACCTGTGGTAAAACATCTCTGATATCAATTATTAGTGGTAAAACGTCTCTCACATTACCTGTGGAAAAACATCTCTCAACGTTACCTGTAGTAAAGCGCCTCTCATATCATCTGTAGTAAAGTGTCTCCCATATTGCCTGTAGTAAAGCGTCTCTCAGATTACCTGTGGTAAAGCCACTCTCATATTACCTGTGGTAAAGCGTCTCTCACATTACCTGTGGTAAAGTGTCTCTCACATTACCTGTGGTAAAGTGTCTCTCACATTACCTGTAATAAAGCATCTTTCACAGTACCTGTGGTAAAGCATCTCTCATGTTATCTGTGGTAAAGCATCTCTCACATTACTTGTAATAAAGCATCTCTCACAGTACCTGTGGTAAAGTGTCTCTTATATTACCTGCGGTAAAGCATCTCTCTTATTACCTGTAGTAAAGTGTCTCTCACCTTACCTGTGGTAAAGCATCTCTCAAACCACCAACAGCTATAAGAATGACTTTGCAAATAGACTGGGGCCAACCTTTGTTGATAAGGAGGAGTTTCCCATTTCCACTTGTTCCAGAAGTTGATGCCAATTCAAGAGGAGGTTCCAATGTTAAGACTTTAGATTCTCCATTTGCTACCATATCTGAAGATTTCAAGCTTATCAGTCCATGCAAGATACTTTAACAGACTACAAAACACTAATTGGGCAAACAAGCAAGCATAATAACTAAGGATAAGATAGCATTTAGTAGTACTTGGTAGTAACTCCTTTCTTTTTCATGTATGTTCCACAGAAATTGCTATCATGATAATGACAAACATAATGCATAGATCAACTTGAAACTTAACCTAGCCCCAACCCTAAACATCCACTAAAATTGCAAAGTAAAACTTCAATACATTATTATGCTGTTAAAGCTAATGAATTCTAACTCTATTCATTCTTATTTGAGTAAACCAACACACTGGCAGCTTACTATAGCTAGCGATGTTATAGTTTTGCTTTAAATGACCTTTTTAACATCAGTTTAATTTTTTTAAACTACAAATCTTGTGTAAAGTTTGTAAACATTGAAAACTTTTCTTCCTTGACATTGGATTGAAATGTGTAGTTTGTGGTGGGTTTGGGTGAGTATATGATGTGGTTACTTCACACAGTCTGTGCTACTACTTTATGTTAGTTGTTAACCCTTTGAGATAGAGGTTAGCTTTCAACTCCCTGTTTCCATGGCCACCCAATGTCCCCTCCAAGTAATAATAACATTCTATCCTTGGTTTGCATGCACTCCCTTGAGATGCAAAAGACAAAAGATGAAGCAGTCATTTTAGTGTCCTACACAAAAGAAAAAAAGAAATTTTTTTTTCAAGGGTACCAACATGGCCGCTATGATGTCAGGCAAAAACCAGCAATTATTGGGTATTGCACTCAACCACTATTGACGTGATCAAAAGAGGTTAAGCCCAAACAACTACAGTACTTGACTGACATGCCAAATGAAAAATGAAACATTATGCTGCCTTTTTTATACTTGTCCTGATAATGCATTATAAACATGAACTGTCATCAAGCTGCTGTCTTGAGCATTTTTATTTGGTGCAAACCAAGTTTTTGCTGATATCAGAAATGAAATTTGGTCTTAACTTACTCAACTGCTTAAAACAGCGCAAGCTAGAAACTCAAAGAATTTGATAAAAATCTACTTCTTGACCTGAAAGTTTGGTTGCCATGGAAACAATAAACTGAAATGAACAAACTTTTTTTGAGTGAATAAAGTTCTCTCGAACAAAAATAAACAAAATGAAATAAACACATATTTTTTCTTGAAATTACTCTTGAATTACCAAGTTTGAGGCCTTAAAACGATTGGGAGGACATTCATAAATGGGACATTTCATTGTGGTTGAACATGCCGTTTATGTTTCTGGACTAAATATGTTTAGGGCCTGACTCAAACGTATTTAGGCCTGTGCCAAAGGTTTTATCAATATTATCACTTTGGAGGGAATGCAGTTTTGGCTCATACTTTTCATTTTCATTGAAAATAATTTTTGTACACACAATTTGAAAAAAGTTGTAAAGATGCAGCACACGCTGTAATAAAAAATACATAAAAAAGTTTACCCACACTAGTTAGTAAGTCCTACATCTCATTAGATGGCCTTGCAGTCAGTAAGGTTGTTTCACCAGTGTACGTCTGGTAACTGTGTCACAATGGACATAAAAGTGATCGATGAGGGTTCAACATAACATCATTTTTTGAAGAAGTTTTATCATTATTCAAACTAGTTACCACTTCATGTATAGATCTATTTCTTCATTGTAGTAATTTATGTACAAAATTATTTCAGTGTATCCAGTAAACTATTTTGAGTGATTTAATGTATTTCATATATTTAAAATTCATTTGGCTATACCCAGGGGGAATTATGACAGTTCTGATCCTTTATTTTCAGTGATATTAAATGTTTTACCTAATAATAATTTAAAATAGCTCAACTTCTCAGATTAGCAAGTTATCCTGCCTAGTCCTCCAAACTTGAGATTCAATTCTCAAAGCTTAATTTTTGTCTTTGTGAAACTCAGTGCTTGCGCTCCTGTCACCTCACACGTGACTGGCACTGCCAAGTCCACACGTGTGACGTCATCAAGAAGCAGCGCGAGTACCGACTACTTTCAATGCTTCAATACTCAATACTCATCCAAAAATCATTTTGAGAGGGGATCACTGAAAAATTATTTTATACTCGTCATGGGGACGGTTTAAGGTAGTTTCGACTTGGTGCTTGCCCTGACTTAATATTTGTAACCCAGTAGCTAAACTTTATGGACCAAACTTTATAGCAAGAAAAGCTACAAGATCACATACGGGACCTATACATACCAATATACGGTTTGTAATGTTCATAAACTGTCTGTGGATGATTTGCAACAAATTCATGTTTGTTGTTAAGCTCTCCAAGTTTGTATTCCCGTCCATACACAGTGTCTGCGTTCTCCTTTAAAACTTCCATCAAGGTTTGCTCCTGGACATGTTTGCACTCTCTAGTATCCTTCTCAAACTGTCGTTTTAGTTTCCAGTACGCAAATTTCAAACGAAGTTCAGCCAAGTAGTGTGAAAACGCTGTTAAAGGAGTGTGTTGTTCCGAGCGGCGTTTGGTTAAAAAGTTACAAACAAAACAGAAACTATAAGCGCCGCAAATACGGCAAAAGCGTACATCCACTCCATTCTCTTGAGCCTGCAGCTACTGCTGGGCTGCCTGTGCACTGCTCCACCCAATGGCCTGTGGGTAATATTAAGTAGAGCGAGAGCGTCCACGAGTCTTGCGTCATTTCCGTTTTAACTACGGATATGGTACATGGTACTGGCTGCATGTGTGTGAAGAGCGGTAGCTGATGTGACTATTCATGTGAGCTCTGTGGCCCAACTACAGTAAGTCTTATTAAAACATTCCTCTCAAGAACGTGTTACACTGACGCAACTTAGCGTATGTAGTGTCTAATGATATTAAATTGTCCTTGCCTTTGGTCTGTCACTCTATTTGTAGACCCTCACTTATTTACCTTACCTTTAATAGCGGGACGGTGGACAAAAGTCGTTCGACAAGTTTCTGCTATATTTCCTCATTTTATCAACCAAGTCAGAGGTCCGCACATAACAAACTTCGTTGTAATACGAACATACCAACCGCTGCTCCCAAACTTACTCGGCCATGTTTGTGAGAACATGCTGATTATATATTATATATTTATAAGAAAATGCAGTTATGCTAAATATATGTGTTGTGATTTTGCAGTTGTTGTTGATAAAATTCAGTGTTGTCTGCATTATTAAATTTTCTGTTCTCTTTTACCTCTTATTATAGTTCATTTAGACGCTATGGCCTTGAAAGTGAACAAACTTGTGCCACTTTTGTGTATCACAAGCAATCAACAGCTACCAGGCAAGTGTTTCAATAATAATAATGATAATAATATTAGCAGGAATTATTATTAAACTTCGTTGTGCAGGGACATTTTTATCTTATCCCAGGTTGGAAATTTCTTATGATTTGTGTTAGGCTCAGCATGGAGGGACATTAACATTTTTTGTATCTGGGATGTGTGTGTGTGTGTGTGTGTGTGTAGGGGGGGTGGGGGGATGCTTACAGGAGAATATGGACTGTTTAGTTTCAAGTTGAATATTATTTTATTGTTAACATGAAGAATCAGAAACTGAATTAACCAATCCTTTACCCACCTTGCTTTGGCAGCAAAACCCAGGGGAACCAGTGGGGGGGGGGGGGAGGAGAGCAACTGCCCCCCTCAGTAATTTGATTTGGGGGGCCAGGCCCCCACAATAATTTTTTGCTTTGCCACCCATGCCCTATGTATATAATTTATAAATAACAGGCCTGTAGGGATATTGGAAAGATATCTCAACACCCCCCTCCCCAGACTGCAAAGCTCCACTTTCTTGTCAACCTGAACCATTTAACAAAGAAAAACTATCCTCTTTGATTTACTTTCCAACTTCCACTTAAGATTGAATTGTATCCATGTTTTTTGGGTTGGTTTTGGCTGCCATTTTTTCATTTCAGTCTCAGACAACAACCTCATATGCATTTTCAAATTTTCCAGGGGAATTTCCCCAGAACCCCCTGACAAACTCATGGCTTTTGCACTTGTTTGATCATTTGCCTTGTTCAATTACATCACCCTGCACCCTCCCCTTGAAAAAACCCTGGCTATAGGTCTGAATACTTGTTTATTGTAACTCAGCACTCATAAATAGAATTTGCCAAATTGTTAGCTTTAAAAATACCATCTAGTGTAACTTCACTTTCCTTCATAAATGTAATATTTGTCCTTATTTAGGTTTGAGAACTGGTTTGGTAATTCTGAATTTGCCTCTGAGTGGAATGCTTGATCATTTTAAGAGTCTATGGAATTCAGGTCAGTTACATTAATATGCTGCTCTCTTTAGTTGTTTGGTTTTCTTTATGTGTAATTGTTGAACATTTAATTTGACAATTTAAGAGCAAAATTAATAAAAGAGCAAATTACAATATTTAGCAAATTATTATTTGGTATAACAATTTTGATTTTGGTTTAATTTCTGACTAGACACAGGTTCAATATTTCTTTACTTAGTTCTAGCTAATTTTTCAAACTGGTTTGATTTAAAATTTTACATATTTAACTGAACTGGAGGGAATGGACACTTATATAGGAGGAAACAGCCCTAAAGTGGGACTGATTGTTTTTTCTTTAGTTGGGGAAGGGGAAGGTTTTTATTTTTTGTTTACCCAGTTATCCCCCAACTGCTGGCTTTTCAAGCAAAAAAAATTGTAGATACTTTGAGCTCTTGTTGTTTTGTTGGTTGAATATAGATGATAGGTAGGCACCATGCTGGGGGAGGCAGTAAAAACTATTGGAGGGGGGCACAGTGCATGTGGAAATTTTAATAGTTCATTACAAAATCTAAAACTCCTATTCACAAAGCTGCTGTTGTTAGCAAGAAAATAATTGGGGGACCAGTGTCTCGCCCTTAGCTTGCCCCCCCCCCCCCCCAGTGCTGACAACCATGTACACAAGTTGGTTTCTACTAAAACTATTTTGTAGACTTAAGTCATTTACATTTTCTATGAATCCAGCAGTCAACTCATCACTTTGTGCCTTGTTGATGACATCATCTTGATCTAACATTATTTGTTTTATTTTAATATTTTGATAGCAACTGTTAAACTTTGTGCTGATGGAGGAGCTAACAGACTTTTTGACCTTGTTGTTGATGATAAACAAAAGTAGGTTTGGCAAATAGACTGATGTATATATATATATAGTTCTCACTTTTTATGTACTGAGTTCATCTGATATAAATCCTGTGCACATAGCTATAGTGTACATTGTTTAGCTCTGATCATTTGTCAACCTAGGAAGAGACAGAAAACTTCAACATTAATTTGTTGGGGGGTTTGATTAGCTGACTCAATTGTCATTCTTTGGCAGTAAGCCATTACACCATGCAGCCATTTTTTGGTACAAATCAAAATTCCCAAGTGAAATAATTAAAGTCATCCTAAAACCAGGGAGTTGCATCATGACTGTTCTAAATTAATTTCATATTGTGCATGCTATAGGCAATAATTATAAAGAACTGTCTGAAGAGTAGTCAAGTTAGTTTGCAATTGTGCTAACATCTGATTCGTAAATGTAATGTATGTGTAATGTAGTCATACACGTGCACCAAGTACTTGGTTTAAAATGTGCGCGGTTGCACAGTTGTTTGAGTGATTCATCAAATTGGCACGTTGTTTGTTTACATAATATATGGTGCCAGAATAAACCTGGCTAAATTGAGTATTGATAGGAAAGCCATCAGCAGTCTAAATCGTGTTCAAATGGAGAAGGATATATATACATATATGTTGTCAGATGCACCATACATGTATGGACTGGTTCAATCAAGACCTTCCAAATGCCTGGAAATCTTTTCGTCGCCACACAGAGTTTATGTTTTGTGGACTGTTGTTGGCTAAATATGAGGAGCAAAAGTGTTGCTATTGCATGATATGGGTCGGAGAAAAGGATAGAGACATCTATGACAAACATGGTCCTTTAACAAAGGAAGGAAAAAGAGCTCAAAACATATTATGATTGTTTTGAAAGCTATGTCAAACCGAAGTCAAACAAAGTTTTCGCTTGCTGCAAATTCCATAAGAAAACTCAAGAGGAAAATGAGTCATTTCAGCAGTTTATGACAGAGCTTAAACTACTTGTCAAAAATTACGGATACACTGATCAAGATGAAATGGTTCGAGATCATATATATTGTATGGGTATACATATTTGGCTGTAAATCAACAAAAGTTTGTGAACGTCTGATTGAACAGGGATCAGATTTATTCTTGCAAAAAGCTATGGAAATTGGCCTAACAATGGAGATGTCTCAGACACAAATTAAAACCTTGAATTGGCTAATGAAGCCCCGAAAGTCCAAGCAGTTACTAAAGTAAAACATTCCCAAACGAGAGAAAAAACCACTGGAGCTCAAAGAAAATCAGCAGGAAAGTCAACTTCATCTATCTGTGAAAAATGTGGATCAAACAAAACCACACAACACCAAGGATAACCAATGTCCAGCAAAAGGTAAACAATGTATAAAGTGTCATAAGTTTAATAATTTTGCTAAGGTGTGCAAGTCAATCCATCACTACTGGATGATTGTCTCTTAAAAGCCTCTAAAAATCCTCTTAATATCAATTGGGATATTTGGTGGTGCACCCTCTTAAAAACCTCTGAAAATTGCAATTGACTTTTGGCTGTCAGTTTCCAATAATGCAAAACCTCTTAAAAACCTCTGAAAAACCTCTTAGAAAAAATAACAGTCACTGAAACCTCTTAAAATGCTCTTAAAACA
>JAOBRD020872395.1:0-12887 GCA_027575215.2 Hydrozoanthus sils | reverse complement strand
TGGTGAAACCACTGATGCTGAACGTGGTACCAGCGTGGTGAAACCACTGATGCAAAATGTGTATCGTGTGGTGAAACCAGTATTATAGAGCGTGGTACCCAGGTTGGTGAAACCAGTGATGCTGAACGTGGTACCAGCGTGGTGAAACCACTGATGCAAAATGTGTATCGTGTGGTGAAACCAGTATTATAGAGCGTGGTACCCAGGTTGGTGAAACCAGTGATGCTGAACGAGGTTCTGAACGTTATAAATATTCGCCTAGCGCCCTCATCGGTTCAAAACTCAAAACGCGCCCCAATCGATCGAACTGCTTTCAAGCGACTTGAAGACTGTTGAATTTTATGGAAGAGCTTTACAGTTACAAAACCAAGTTTGCTCATTGAATATTCAATCTCTACATTCAAGGAGACAAATTTGCATAACGAGCTCGTCACGGTCGCTGCAATCATTAGGCCATGTTGTAACAATTCGTCACGCTCCTGTTCCTGAGCGCCAGATTTAAAGGAAATTTGACCGCTCTGTCGCACTAGCTAATCTGATGTCTCCTAGCCCTAAGATCGACGCGCTTAGATACTTTGCGAATGATATCAAGACTGATCTCATATCGCTGATTAAGACCTGGGTTTATGATGACACTGCTTCTGAACATCATCTCCACCTTCCTGGTTACAACTTGTGCCTAAAGAACCGGAGTCTGGCGCCTCCGTGAGAGCGTGGGCCTTTACATTAATAATACCACAACTCCATGTACGCGACTACCGAGAGGTTTTCCCTACTTTGTTGCTGGTACAGTTTATTACACGCTATATCCTGCTGAAGCTAGTGATGCAGCTACGATTGATTATCTCTGTTCTTCGCTTACGACTATCGACGGGCGTTATCCTGGGTGCGGCGTCCTAACTGGCGACCTCATCCGTCTCAATATCAGTCGGTTATTAACGCAACTTGTGCGCGTTCCAACTAGGGGTGCCCAGGCACTGGATTTCATTATTACGAACATGCCGCATTTTACAACAAAGACCACGTTCAAACGTTTCCTCCATTTGGTCTATCCGACAATACGATGGTTCTACTGGGACCCAAATCGAGGGTGTACGCAACTGTCTCTCTCACATAGGGGTACTCGAGCCAGTCGAAAACACGAACTTGGCCGGTACTTGGGATCCATAGATTGGTCTGTTCTCAATTATGCGTCAGACTGCGAAAGCAAGCTGCAAATTTTTCAAGATCTCGCCAAGATTTACTTAGACGCCCTCGATACGCCGTTGGTCACTACTCATTAAAGAAACTTGTTTATCATTAAGGCCCCGTCTACACGTATCCGTTTTCAAGACTTTTTGCTCCGTTTTCAAAAGAATTTGCGTCCACACTTATCGTTTTCGCCCGTCGACACTACAACGCGTTATCTGTTTTGAAAACGCTTTTATACCTTCCTGAAATAGATGTAAAATGTCAGTTATGATTTAATTAGACCTTAGGGCTTGTTCGTCTCTGGAATTGAGGCACAAATTAAAAGGTCTCCAAGTGAACGGGATGTTTTCAACAATATTGAACTACTTTTAATTTACTACTAGCTACTATTTGATACCTGTCTGGTTTGGCTTAGATCTGTGTCTGGCTGGTTTGGATCAGGTTCTGGGTTGATCACAAAATTTGCAAAATTTACTCTTGTAAAAGGTAGGGATTTCGCGAGCTCAGCGGCACACCCCCACCCAAACTATATCAGAGTACCCACCCCCCCTCCCCTCCCTCGGGTGAATACTAAGCCCTCACAGTGGTGTAATGCCTTCAAAACGATCGTTGGGGTGGTTCCCGCCCCTTCTTCTCTCCAACTTAAAACTCGGCGATCTCTCAAG
Organism: Hydrozoanthus sils; assembly: GCA_027575215.2. Lineage (NCBI taxonomy): Eukaryota > Metazoa > Cnidaria > Anthozoa > Zoantharia > Hydrozoanthidae > Hydrozoanthus > Hydrozoanthus sils. Next base: position 11,031 of record JAOBRD020872395.1, on the reverse strand, counting down.
CGACACTGAGACCACCAACGCCATCACCTTTTTTGGAACCTATGGAGTATTTCAAGCCACTGAGCCGTATTCGCATCAAGGAAGGGGCCCCTTTGTTTCAGAACAAGCTGCCCTTCCTCTTAGCATCAAAGGAAAAAACTACAGTAGAAAACATGTTCCTTCATGTTTGCACCCTACAAATAATGTTTTTCTAAAACAACCTTAAGTTTTCTCAAAAAAACTACTAAAATTCAACAAGCACCGCTATGATACCCCCCCCCCCCATCCCCAGGCCGCTTTTGTATATAGGTTTATATTTTAAACAATTGAGGAACAATGCCCATACTAATCAATTGCAACGTGGCTTATAGAGATACAAATGCGGACTTAATCTGATTGGTATACAATGTATGTCAATCAGTATACTAGCCTTGAAACACTTTCATTAAGTCCTGATACTATATGCATAACAAAGCTCCTAATATGGAAGGAGATGTTTTAAAATATTAGATTGGAGTCACATTACTGTCAGGAATTTGCTAGCTGAGTTTGGACCAACTATATATGTTGTCACAAACACTGTTGAATTGTTCAACAATGTTAGCTTGTATTGTGTAGATCTTATCTTCATTTTTATGACTTAATTGGATGTTAATAAATGCAACCTTGACAATGTTATGATAATTTAAATTATTGGTTTATCATTTTTCCCAAATTTACTTGTATCCAAAAGTTTGTAGCCAACAGGAACTTACTATGACTAATATCTAAATCACTTTAATTAATATCTGGTCTAGCTGTCATGTACACTGAAACCATTTCAGCTTAAAGCCTTGCCCCCCCCCTCCCCCCCCAACTGTTCACTAATTAAAAAGCTATTTATTTCTAATAACTATATAACATGATCTGGTTTACTTTTCATCTTCAATATTTCCTAAACTTAATTATATCGGGCACAAGAATTTGCAACTATAGCATCAATTATAGAACAACTCATTCTCATATGCTACCTGTATATTGCTTTTCAGATATAAATACCTGACAAAAAAAAAAAGAGAAAAAGTTGCTTTCTACAGCTGTTGCACCCCTAGTGTTTAAGTAAACCCAAATTTTCCCCTACAGAAGCAAGCTGGTCCTTGCTAATAAACAAACACATAGATTGCATGACCAAGGAAACAACACATGCAATGTTTTGTCAACAGCATTTAGCATTAATTATATATATATATATATACATAATAACTTAAAAACTCTAAAAATTTGGGACACTCTGAAAGCTAAATTTGATGTAAAAAAAATTGAAAAACAAGTCTTGAAAATTTATAAGTTGCCTGAACGAATGGATGAGTGGATGAATAAATGGATGAATGGTGAGTGATTTGATTAGTGAATGGATGAATGAGTGTACAAGTAAATGAACGGATTAATAAATCAATGAATCAATGAGTTAATTATAATGAATGAATCAATGAATCAATGAATGAATGAATGAATCAATGAATGAATGAATGAATGAACGAACAAATGAAAGAGTACAAGTTGAGTGAATGAATTAATGAATGATAAGATCAGTGGATTAATTAATACTACTAAGCTAAAAATGGTTGTTTTAAATTTTTTTAAAATAAACATGATTATATGCAGTGCAATTGACATTTGTCTCCCTCAATTAGTGATCACAGATCTTTTCTCCTGATTGTCCTTTTAAGCTACTCTTAAGTTTTTTAATTTCTTTCTCTTTTTTGTCAAATTGCACCCATATTATAGGAAAGTAAAGTCTGCATATACTTGGTCTCTTTTTTGTTGAATAAATCATGGATGTACTTGGTGCTTTTTAGCTTATTTTGACTTTATACATAAGTTTTGCTAGTGACATCTTGTGGCCTCTGGTTATGTAGTGTAGTTAGTTTTACTTTTGTTAGTAGTTCCTCAGAGTTGGTATGTCACTTTTCCAAAAAAATAAAACTATTCTCAACCAGTTTGTTCAGCCACAGGCTAAATAGAAAAGCCTCCAAAAAATAAAGAGTGATTTACCTTCAAAATGAGCTGGAACTACTATATATATATATAATGCTCAACCTTGAAACTTCTTGTAACTTTTTACACAGTTATGTACAGCGCTAGCAGAAACTTGTTTCATAAATTAGTGGTTTCAAAATATACACATTCCACAATTACATTCACTTGTTAGTTTTGTTTTCTTAGAATTTAAGCATTAAGAAATTAAACCGGATAATCAAAATGGATTTAAGACTCTTGAGCAAAAAATGCAAAAATATTCAAATTCTTGTCATTGTCATAGTAACTGCAAAATATCAATACTAAAAAACTTGGTGAATACATTGTTCGTTTGACAATCACTGAATGTTTCCCACTTATCAGCTTGTGCTCAGACCATGCTCACTCTCAGATTGTCAAGTTTATTAGTTAATTAAAAAATGAACCAATCTGTCATGTCGATGTCATGGAAATGCAAATGAGAAACACTGACTTATTATTATACAACCAAAAGCGTTTGTGCTTCAATCAGCCGAGTTTTTCTTAAGTAACAGGTATTTAAAAATGGAAATTCTTTTTTTACCGAAAAACGTAACAGAAAATCGATTAGTAACTGTATATAAAGACTGCGGTAATTATACAATTTGTGAAACCTTTCATTTCTGTCTGGACAAGACAAACACAAAAATGAGTTTGTGCCTTCAGGCTAATTAAACGTAATTCTGTACCGAATGCAAAACTGCCTACAAAGAACCACTTTTAAATTCATTTTACAAGAATTCGAAAGTAAAAGTGGATTGGTGCATGCGAAATCCCACAGCTGATTTTATTATGGCGTATTTTTAAAATTGCGATAAGTTTGTGATACAAATTACATATTATCCTTACATGAAAACGCAAATCAGGGATATTGTAAGGGATAACGAAAAATTATGCATAATTCGTCGATCATGTTAGTGGAATAAAAATTACTCAAAACAGATGCATTGTCCGCAAGTAATAAAGCAACCGATTATTGCTTCTTGGCAAATCGTTCAGAAAAAACAAACGACTTCTCGAACAATAAAATATACATGTATTTATCGACTAGTTCACTCTATTGTTACGAACAGTGTGGTACAGCTGTTTTGAGCAAAAAGTCGAAATAAAGTACAGTTTGTGCATGTAAATAAACACAAGTCACAATCTGACAAAATTTCGAATATCAAGAAAACCACAGGTTGAAGATTCGATCTGTGTGAAAACGATTGTACTTTAAATTATAAATATTAAAACAGATGGCACCAATTTTTGAAAATTAATTCTTTGCAATTTAAAGAAAAACAAAAAAAATCATTAATAAAAAAGCTCTAACGATTTGTCTGAGTTGTTTTCCGACCTTGGTTCGCCATTCATTGCAATTTAGTATAAACAAGAACGCCAAACATAATTTTCAAGGCGCAATATCATAACATCAGAAAATGAAAAATGTTACAATAAACTTTAAGAACGAATGTAAAATGTTTGAAAAATGCTAATTATGAAAACCTGGTTTTGTTCACGCAAAATATAAAAAACAAAAACATCTTTCTATTTGACACTATAAATTAATACATGGAATCTCTTCGAGCTTGTTTGACTTACTTACCTTATGTCCATTTTCGAGTAAGATCTGAATGACTCTTGCAAGTCCATCGCGAGAGGGTTGACCCATTCCGTACACAGAGTACACACCGCGGGCCCTCCGAAAATTTGGTGCTCCATAATCTTTTAAAGTGTTCAGCCTGTCGATTTCTTTGAAATGATCCTTGATAAGGAAATACCTGTTCTGTATCATGCCATGCTCGGGAAAGCCATCTTTGACTGCACCTCGCTTGTTGGCTAGTGGCACATGTGTGGGCTCGTAGCTCAGAACAAGAAACCCGTTCGGTTGTTTTTTCGAAGAATCCAACAAACCATTGACCGAAGATTTCGATAAGGGGTTTTGTAAGTCGTTCGGGAGTGAAGAGGAACTCCCAACGTTAACATTTCCACTCGAGCTTGATGGGGAATTCGCGTTACTCGGCGCTGAACCCATCTTCGTTTATCTAACGAAATCTTAAAACTAGAACATAGCCTTATTAAAAAGCACTACACATTACTAACTCCATGTCAACGGTCAGTATAAACACAAAACAAGCACAAAATTTGAGTGCAGCGATCACTTGTTCTTTTCTACTCCTCACTGCCAACCAATCACAAACTCTCTGCTGATAAAAACTGTCCAATCAGATACAAAACACCGGGTCGAACAACACTCACGTGCTGCCTGTCAAACGGCATGAAAACAAAAAGCTTTGTCGAAGCCATAAAAATTTTGAAAATGTTTACTGCTACTCTTGAAAAAAAAAATTCTGTGATACACAGGCACGCTAGTAGAAAATAAATTTCTATCTTAAAAGAATCAGATTTTGCACGAAGTTGGTTTTGGATAAGCCTGAGTCAGTTTGACAAAGAAGCGGAAAATGCATGTTGACCTCGGACCTATTCATGAAGACACAACAGCTTGAAAACACTATGAACATGCTTTGAAAATTCGAGCGGAATACATATTCTTCTTTTATCTTATTTTAGTTATAACACACATGACATAATAAATAATATTTGAAAGCTTTGGCTATTTTCAATGGACGTCCAACAACTATAAGTCGTGAAAGTTTAAGAGCTGCTTGTATCAATAATACATAAGCGTATATGCCATATATGACACAAAAATTGTTAAACTTTACATTCATTACGAGTATTATTTCTATTTAATATATTTACCAGTTTCAGCTGTTCAGTTTCATACGAGTTCATTCTATCCATCTATTTATATCTATTTGTTTGGATGAAATTTGTAGATAATTCAGGCGCGTTTATTCAAGCTATTTAATAGTTGTCATAAGTCCAACCACATCGGCGTGAAAACACTCGGAGCAAACATTAAATAACTCTTAAAGTATTAAAAATCAAGTAATTTCTGTTAATTAGAATGGGCTTGCTGAATTTAAACTCGTTGCAATGGTTGTGTCATCACTATACTAATTCATAGATTCGCCTTGATATTTGTAAAAGTTTAGTATTTCAATGTTTATTAACATCTAGTGGTTTTTTTTCTATAAAAACAGTTAAGACGAGAAACTTATTAGGGTGGTTTGAAAAAACAATTAAGTTTTCTATCCTAAAACTTTTTAAAGGGTTTAAAAATCATTGAAGTTTTTGCCTCCTAATTTAAGAAATCTTTTGATCAGTTTTTAACGAAACAAAGCGTTTTCTACGGCCATTCCCTTGCCTGTGATCATACCATATGTCATGTCGTGTTAGGGCATAATGAACTTCGTTAGAAGCTTGGTTTTGTCAACTAGCATTAATCCGGCTTCCAACAAAATTTAAAGCCCAGAAATAACTAGCAATTGTCGCCGAAATTTGCAAAACTTTGCAAAATCAAATATTTCTTATAATACGCCGAGAATACGCAGACTAGTTTGCCAAAATTTCCCTTGGAAGCCGAGGTCTCCGGCCCGACATACCAACTTCAGACTCTACTTCGGCCATCCGACGTGCACTACTGATAAATTTGGCTCTTACATTATAGACGGCTTTTCGCTGCACGCGACTAAAGAATAAGTAACATCGCGGGTCCCCGTTGTTCAAACCATAAATAAGCTGTCACACGGATAAGTGCTATTGAATTCTACAGTAAAACTATAATCAAAGTTGTTTGAAGCCATTTTACCCTTTGCTTTAGAAGTTTTGGACTTACTTAACAGCCAATGATAGAAAAACCAACAAAGGGGCAAAAGATTCTTGATTAAAAATGAATACAGTTCCTTTTTTTCCAGCGAATAGTTCATCCATTCTTTGATGATGTCCGGCCTCTGGTCTGTTTGTACACGTAATTAATAGTCAGCAGATAGGCTGATAGTAATAGAAAGAAGCATCCGAAACAATTATCATGATGTAAAAAGAAAAAAAAGCCTGGTTTGTTTGTTTCATTAGAAAAACGTTTCTTGAAGTCGCATTGGCTCATATGACAAAGCTTCATGCTGTTTCGCGTGTCCAAGGTGCCTAAAAACCTTCTTGTTGAACTGACAAGCTAGAATAAAATTCCAAGTCCAAACAACAGACAAAAGTCTGCTGTTATACATGCATTTGTTCGTAATCTTATCTCAGAAGTCAAGAGAACAAACGTTATTAGAGACACAAAACCAAAAAGCCGTCCGGAGCGACAGTTAACTACGGGCAGTCCCTATTTTTCCTCTTTAGTTCGTCGAAACCGGTTAATCAAGATGGCGGACGGGAGAGAACTGGAACTAGGACAAAAAAGTAACGAGGAAGGGGGGAGGGGGAGGGAGAGAGAGAGAGCGAAATAGAAAAATATTTTTCTCTCTCTCCTTCCACCTCCCCCCTTCCTCATTACTTTTTTGTCCTAGTCCCAGTTCTCTCGCGTCCGCCATCATGATTCACCGGCTTCGAACTAAAGAGGAAAAATAGGGACTGCCCGTAGTCTAGAGCGCCAGGAGTGAAGACAAGCGATCAACACGACTTCTTGATGCCGACTGACTGGACTTCCAGAGAAGACGGAGGCTTACTAGAGTTCCAAAAGTTATGCAGTTAGTTAATTCTGCCACCATTTGATTAAAAGCATAAATCAACTAAAGTCGAAAAGCTTGCATGAACAAAAGTAATGAATAATGTGTTCTTAACAACGTCAAAACATAAGATGCGCAAGACCGCTTCTAAATTGCTAATTGGTCTCAAGCAATCATAAAAATGCGGTTTAGCAAAAAACACCGACTCATACTGTATCAGCAAGATTTCGTGTCTAAGTCAGAAGCTGAAGCATTTCTTACGAAATATGGAAAGAGTTAATTCTTTTCAAATGTTTAAAATAAATGATTCTTCTTAAGATAATCAGTCAAGTTTTTAGTGTAGTTATCGAAGCTGACAACTGAGCCAGGTGTTTACAGTTCCGTCACTTCTGAAGTTTCCTTCCTGCCTTAGAAAAAAGATAAGAATTGTAAGATTGCTTTCTATGTCTTCTCTACTTTGGAAATAACGCTGAAAGTCTTTTTTTTATTTTCCAACTGACATAAGAATAGCACAGAAGAAATGATTCCTAGCAGTTGCCTTATATTGTATACCTCTTTACAGTGACTAAGAAACAAACTCGAATCATCCCTTAATCAAAAAACAGATGAAGAATGACTGAATGGCGGCTATTATAATTAAGACTATTTGAATATTCATGACGGCTTTCATAACATCGAGTACTTGTTCCACCTCGTTATGTGATGAACTATATGAAAAATGACGCACGTAGTTTAAAACTGATCTGCGCTTGCGTGAAGTTTTACAGTAACGATTAAATGCCTATCCTCTTCTTTCATTCTGTTTATGCTGGTCACCCGACTCTCAAACTAATTTGGCAAGTCTCTAACATTTCTGCAGAGCTCTATTTCTTGAGGTTGCAACTTAAATCCAAGATAGCGAGCTCTTGTCCCAGCCCTTTGATCCACTACTTGTGACTCAAATCGCTACTTCATGTATGCCATTTCACATGCGATTCTTGTTAAGAACTCAGTTTTGATGTTTTCGATTTAAAATACTTCAAGATTATAAAGCGACGTCTAAAACTTCCGAACAAAGCGTGCTCTGACGAATTAGCCGTAACGCTCAAAAGTCAGTATCATGAAACTCCTGGCGGCAAAGACGTTAATCTTAGCGGACATATTTTCTTATTCAAACTTGGCCCAACTCCTTGAAGCGAGCTCTTTGTTGCCTAAGAGCGAAACAAAAATATTCAAATGCTCGTGACGAACAATGCAAAAACTGCCTTGTAACATCTCCAGTTCTTGTTCAACTTTTAAAAATAGATCTAAGAACTACTAGTAATGGGCAGAAAACTGTGCAACCGTTTTGCTCAGCGCTCAAGATTTTCAAATCGACGCTATCAATGCAGGAGCTCGTCATTTCAATATAGCGAACAAACTTTCGGTGTTAATATAAAATCGCGTTAGTAAACTACACTTTTGCTTGTCCTTCTTTCATGCACCTTCGCTATTTTCATCGATCTCCACCGGGCAACTACTTCGATCTGCATATGATTACAGCGGCATAGCTTTTAGCGTGTTCGACTTGTATTCATAGTTCAGGTACTGGTCGCGAGGTCGAGTATCCGTCAGACCACTGCATTGTCTCCTTGAGCAAGACACTTTACCCGACTTGTTCCAGTCGACTCAGCTGTATAAATAAGTAACAGTTCTGCAGGGGGCTGACCTGCGACAGATTAGCAGGTCCGTCGGAAGCTGGGGGATGGGTGTTACGCCCAAACATTTTCTCGTCACTCGCAATTTTTTAGAATAATTTTGAATCTAACACTGACTGCGCCTTTAGTTCTATGCTCGCAGCTCCGCTGACATCAAATTCGTTCCGACTTCCGACGGGCTTTATAAGCGACATGTTCAGGGGAAGTTAAAGACTCTCATCCGCTGGCCACTTAGCTCTACGGAAACCGGAAATAAGTGCCTGCCTGATGGGCTATTGGCTCGAGAAAGGACACGTTTACAGCCCTCTACAAACGCGGAGGGCTAACACTCAAACGTCAACACTCTACTCGAAGCAGGTATTCAATAATCAGCTATTGGTTGGTTTTACAATTAACACATTATATGTTGACTCACTAATCCATCTCTAATAATGGAGCTTTCAACTAAAAAACTATTAAATTCCTGTAGTCAGCTAACTAAAGAAAAGGCGTTGTCTTTAAGTAATTCTCTTCGTAAGTTTATTTGGATTTATATTAGACTTGGATTTTTCTTAACATAGTCATGTAGTCTGCAACGGAAATAAAAGTCTGTACAAACATGTGGACTGAAACTGTTGTTGTTTAATATCTCAGTGCACTCAGCTTTGATTGCAAAACAACCCGGACTAAATGGGTGTGTAATGCATTTCTGTTACTGAAAGGCGTCTGTAATATACTGAATACTGGAGAATACCGTGAGGTAGTAACAACTGTATCATTTTAACCATGTAGCCGAGAATGCTAAGCTCCTTCACACCGCTATCACGCCGGGGGGTCAGTGGGACGAACATCAGATGAAAGTTTATCTAAAATTCCCAAACTGAAAATTCCATAGAAAGAGAGAGCCTTTTATGAACGGACCGCGGCCGACTGGTAAAATGATGTAGTTTTTAAGGGTACATGCAGTTCTGTATCTCCCTGCTCGGCCAAACCCGTAACACTGCTGTGCGCGATATATAAACGGTGCACGTGTTGAAAAACACATCTGTGTAAAACTGTGAAATTTAGAGTTCCAGTCGGTAATCAACATCCAAATTCTCCTTACGTTACACATACAAAGTATGGGTTTTTCTAATGAGAAAATGAGAATTGATCAAACGAAGCAAACTGCTGAAGATTGAAAGTAAATACCTCCCAAACTTGCCAATCATGAAAAGTATCCATTGGGAATTTACGAACAAAACTGGGACTGAAAACTAAAGATTGGGATTTTTAATTTATCCTCAAACTGACGACTGTCTAAGCTGCAATGCAAGGAGACAGGCAGACGCAGAACCCAATACTCTGCAATATGTAAAATGCCTAAGATAGGTAAAGTCAACACACAACTGTCGCCTGATCTCTGAGTGAGATGTAAGCTTACAAAATATTTGACCTTCAGAACAAGCGGTTGCTGTGCCAAAGCAATACTGATTACAAAATCTCGGCTATTGTGGTCTTAGCAAGGTAAAAATAACATCTCCGCCTCCATCAAAGGAAATTTACCAAGGGTCGAAAAAATATGAAAGTACAATTAATTTTGAAGCCTTACAAAGTGTAGCAAGTTGAGCTGAAATGCGTGGTTTTTAGAAATACTTGTGCATACAGTGTTTTTATGAAACAAACAGACTTTTGCTTCACGTGAATGAATAGTTTATTCACCAGTAAAATGTCAGTAAGCTAACTTTCCAGCGATCTCCAGTTCCCTCCGAGAGCTCTCCTGAAAACCGCAGTATCTGTGATATTGCCATTCCTTGCGCGGATATCCCTTTTTCAGTTCCCTAATCTGCTCAATTCTCACTAATACATTCACACGGAGAATACTTTCGGCAATCATAATATTACAAGTCCATCCGGGTACCAACACGATGTATGCTGCAAGCAAAACCCGAAGCGGTGTTGTGAATCTTTTCAAACTTAAATTCAAACTCTTGCTATTGAGACCTTTCGGAAATTTCTGTGACGTTCAATAAAGATTTATTATTCATGACTATAGACATACTAGTCAACAGCGGAAATGTTAATTGCAAATTTAGCCTTTCCGGCCTAGTTTCACCTCTAAGCGGATTTCCCTGTCGGCTGCGCTAAAACTCGTCTCAGCAACATTAATCTGGCACAAAACAACAGTTTTTCAAACACGGCAAAGCAAAGTGAACTAGAAAGCTAAAATGGCAGCTGTTGGCGTTTTTAACTTATTGTATTGTCTTTTGTTGGTGTCGTCGTCAAGTGTAGGTTGGGGCGCACAGATAAAGAGTGCTTTTTCACTATCTACCAAAAATGAATCCAGTGAAGATTTGTTTTCGGTGCAACTGCAGAGTATCTTCGACAAACTGACTGAGATCAACAACAAACTCAGCAGGCAAGAGGAACAAATGAAGATTTTAAACAGAAAACTTCAAGGTTCCAAATGCAATGGAAAGAGAAAGCCGAAAGAAAAAGGTCAGAAAACCTATTACGAGCAAATTTTGTCATTCTTTATACTGCATAATATTAATTTTATCAAATACAATGCGAGATAGCGCTAGCGCGTCTGGTTGATTGTTTCCTTTAAGATATTGTACTGATGTCTCTTCAGCAAGGAGATGTACATGATGGTATTACCGACTTAAAACACGTTTGATATTTTCTTTACCATTAAGATAAGATACGTTAACACGCCACAACATATCTTTAGTAAACCAAATTTATAACAATAGAGAGAGAGAGAGAGAGAGAGAGAGAGAGAGAGAGAGAGAGAGAGAGAGAGAGAGAGAGAGAGAGAGAGAGAG
>JAOBRD020872285.1:0-12889 GCA_027575215.2 Hydrozoanthus sils | reverse complement strand
ACGCATTATGCATTGCCTCAATGCGTTTACAATGATATACATTTGACTGTGGTTTTGAGGGTCTTAGATAGTCCGCTATTAACGGCTCACATTTATATTCATTAAGAGTTGTCCTCAGTTGATAGTTGACAGACTACAACACCGGGATCATCCTACTCTTTTTCGACAAGTGCTGTGGGTTCTTTTAAGTCCCCCGATAGGAGATCGAGAGACTGGGACTACGGTTTAACGTCCTTATCCGAGAAGACGCGAAAGTCTAACCATTTGCAGAAGTAAGAGCAAAGGCAGCACCTTCTACTCAATTATTTTAAGACCCTGAGTGAAGGTCCGGCACCGGGAATCGAACCCGGGCCCCCCGCACGAAAGACTGGCGCCTTACCAACTAGGTTAACCAGGCGGCGGTTATACACATACAACTCCTTGTAACCACTTGTACATTCTTTCGTCGGCAGTCTTGAGTAATCAGGCTACATAATAAAATCTTTTTTTTGTCATAGTAGAGGAGAGAGTCAGGCAAGTAGCATAATAGGTCTTTTGAAGAGTCCTAAACAAACTGTGCCTTGCCTCTTAAAACATGACGATTCATAAAATTGAATGAGATTCATAAAAGTCATTTTACTCTCTTACAAGAAGTTTTTAATGTTTTGAAGCAGAAAAGCAGTCCATTTTCAAAATTTTCGCTAATATTGTTTTCTGGCTCTTTTTAGTAATTTAAATGGGAATGTTTTTGTTAGAGAGAGATTGATGTATGAATTTAGGATAGAATCAAGGTTGAAAAAACTAAGGGCCCTTTAACTAAAAAGTTTTTCTCTTTCTCAAAATTTTGTTTTTTATATTCTGTACCATCTCTCTAATAAGTTATGAGTTATGAAGTGAAAGACGCCCTTAAATGTGCGCGCCTTTATTATTGATTAATACTGCACTTTTAAGATCGAGAGATGCTTTTTTTGAGATGAGAAAATTGTTATGCCTTGGTATTTTTTTAGGGTATTCTCGGACTTTCCGACGGTTATCTATGCCCTTTTCACACCGGAGCACCCCCCCCCCCCCCCATCCCGGTGGAGGATAAGATAATGTCTACTCTTACAAATTCGAAGGAACTCCACCTAGCGGCAAATTGTTCGACTAAATTGTACAAAATGATCAATAAAATGGAAAAATAATGGAATTAAAAACAAGCTCATTTCATCGCTACAATCAAGAATTGGAAAACTACAAAAATAAAAATGTTACCTTTGCATTAGGTGAACAAGCAAAATACAGCACGCAAATGGAAAAGTGCAACATTGCAATTGATGCAAACAAGTGTGTAACACATTACTGTAAAATGTCTGTATTTGTGTATAGTTATCGCAAGTTGCTTTAAGAAAAAGATAATTAAAAAATTTCAGTAGCTCTAACGTCTTGTTTTTTGCTTTGTAGAGCCAAGTGCCGGTCCAGAAAATGTCAGAGCGGCACCATTCAACTCAACTGTGATCAAAGTAGCTTTTGACTCAGTGCCGGAGACGTTAAGAAACGGAGTTATTACGGAATACAGGATTTACTATGGGAAAAATAGTTTTAAAATATTTTACCCTGCGGTTTCCACCGTAGGCAGATCGAACGTGGAGCAAATATCAAACCTAAGAGCTGACGCTTCATACAATATATCTGTGTCCGCTTCAACAAGAATAGGTGAAGGTCAACCCAGTGGAAATGTTGCAGTTACCACTCCGGTTTCGCCAAAGGATCTCATAATTTCTGGGGAAACTGTACAAATTCCCATAATCAAAGTGGATAAGCTGTTATCATCTGGAAAGGAAGTCAAGTGAGTACATTTTTTATGGTTTAAAAATTTGTTTAACGTTTTTGTATAGTTTCTGAAATTCAAGATTGTTGTTTACAAAAATTAAGAAACAGGTAATAAAAAGATTAAAAAAGAAACAAAAGTCAAAACTCGCTTTTAGAGTATTTTGTATTAAATGTTTCAAGAGTTCACGCGATAACATCACAAGACACGTGACTTTAATGCATTCGTTAATACTGCCAGTTTCTCATACTCACTTCTAGTGTTACACTAAATGTTTGTTTGCTACGATGACGAAGACATGTTTGGTTTATATAAGGAACTCAGTTTACAACTATTTCACTCAGACGAAGGAAAGTTAGTCGTTTGTACGGTGTTAAGCCGTTGAACTTGACATTTCCGTCTTGTTACTCTTTCTACTCACTTATAGAAAATATCTATACAAAAACTGTGATATGTTTACATAAAAATACTTTCTGTGTGTTGGATAATAATTTTTAAAATTAAATCCGGCTTGCAAAGAATATATTCCGCTTAGCCTCTTCAGCTTTGCATTGCTGGTTTTTCTAGTTCCGAAACTTCATTTATCACCTCTCATAGTGTCCGATTATTCTCAATACTTCGTGGATGGTGTCTCTATGCGTCCTGCTCAAAAACCGTCCACCACCATTCACGGGAGCTGTAAATAGTTCCACTCACTTTTGGAGTTCATTAATTTACTTCTAGGCACTCTGTGTAACAATCGATATAAAATACTGTCAAAGTAAGTTTTAACGAATGCATAGAAATCACGTGTCATGTGACGTCATCAAGTGAATTGCATTCTGTCTGTAAATTATTAAATAAAAATGCTGATGATGTTTTTAAATTTTAATTTGTTTTACGATACGTAAAGAAACCGTATAATAACCCTAACAGACAACAACGAATATCAATTGATGGAATTTTTTTTTCTTTCTAATTGTCCAACGTTACCGCGTGACCTACCAATAACTGTCTACAAATATGACACAGCTCATGCGCATTACCGTCTGGCAAATTTTAGCTGCAAAAGACACTGGTCATGTGTACTTTCGAACTCCCCTGTCGACAGAAACTGCTCATTTTTCAGATTTTATAGAGGCAGATTTAAACAGTTTGTTAAATAATAAAAAGAGTAGCAAGTTAAAGTTCCGACAGTATTGGATGAAAAAAAATTGAACAAGAGAGGAGCTATTAATGTCAAAGAAAAAGCTCACTACGGAGAGAAATTCTACGCAGATGATTGACATAAGTAAAGCAACCTATTCGGTTCCCCATGTAGCTGAGAATGCACCTTCAGAAATAATTCCAGATTTGCAAATGCTGAACTACTTCTCTACAGCTTCTCAAGAAGAGCATTTTTTACACCAACTTGGTATAGAACAGTCAGCCGAAAACACCAAACTGTTAACCATTTTTACAATTTTTAACTTTATTCGCTAACTAAACCAGTGATTTTTAAATCTTTTTCGTTTTCCAATCCCTAATTTATATTTTTGAAACTGATATATGCATTAAGAAAAGTGACATTTACTCTTTTAGCTGTAAAATAAATCTTTTGTTCAAACTGATAATTTGCATTTGTATTCCGCGTAATTTTCTCAATGAATTAAAAACCGATAAAGGCCGTCTTTACCTGAGGTGATGCTACACACGTTCAAATTTTTGGCGCGATTTTCGCGCAGCGATCTTGCGTTAAAAAGTTGGCTGTCGCGTAATGTGGCTACGTAGCTGACTTTTCGCGCAATTTTTTACTTTCTTACAATGATTCTGCTTGTCACTGACAAGAAAAAGCGAACAATCTGCTTCGCCTGCTTCGGATCAGGTCATTTTGTAAGAGCCAATGAAATGACTAGTTTTTGCAGCACCATTGTCTCGTGACCAATCAGATTCTTTATGACTACCTTGCGTTTGCTGCAGCCTGGCAGCAGTGAACCAATTTTTGTCAAATAAATGTAAATCATAGTTTGCCGGTTTTATGTCATTTGCATAAACAATGCCGACTCGTTAATGTATCCAGCGATATCAAAGGAGCAATGTCCTGACTCAGCAGACTATAAATTCTGGTGAGAGATTGGAGATTGGCCCAACCCGAATTCAAGTTTATGTCTTAGAGTAGTAAGTTGGGTTGTATATTATCCATCTTGTAGTTATGTTTGTCATTATTGACCTGAACAACATAATTTTACCTATTGAAACTTTAGAAAACGTTCTTTGGTTAAAATTTTTAATACTAAAGTGAAATCTAAAAGCGATAGAACTATAATATGCGTAAGGCGATGTGTGAAAATGAATTAAAGTAATAAAAAGATACGAGGCAGCTAAAAGCCAATAAAATTGTTTATGGGTTAAAAAGACTGAATATCAATAGCTTTGTGAGTCAATATGTGTAACCCTGCCGGGTTACTCGTTTATTTTTAAACATTTCACCCCTTCGCTATCATTTCTGTCAAAATTTCTTTTATTGTTTTTTTTCTAAACGTTAAAAATGACTTCAAGATACCCTGTGATTCTATCTCGTCGCGATAGGCTTCGTAGTAGAATCGATCGACCTTTGGAGTCAACTAAAGAAAAAAACAAAAAAAACATACAGGTCACTTAATGAATTATAATAAATTGTAGCGAAACATTACGATCATTGATTGCACGATGGGCTGAACGAAAGAATAACGAACAAACAATCGAGTTCACGCGCCACAATTGCAAAAGCGAATTCAATCGATAAATGACTTGAGATACTGAGTGTAAAACTTATATCCTCAACTAAAACCTCTTTCGGTTCCATCGAAGCGTTGTAGAAAATCGTTGAAAAACTCAGAAGTGCGTTAGCATTGTGAACTAACTGCAAACTTTTCTCAAGGACATTAATCTGTACTCCACATGAACTGACAAACGCTTGTTTGTTTCAGTGATCGAACACATTTGAAGTTGACTAGAACTTAGGCTCCCATAGCAGGACGTTGCCCCTTTAACAGGCAAACTTGCCTAATAAGATGAATTTATTAAGCGACAAATTCTTTATACCTAAGATGCACTAAACAATACATTAATATCTTAAAAATAGTTATTTATATTAAGTATTAAGTATATGGATAAAATTGTAACATTTTTTCATAATCAAATATTCATATACGGTAAAATTTTAAATTTAGAAGTTGTGCAAATCGGTATCCTAAACCACGTTTAATTGTTAGTTTTCACCTAACATCATAGCAGCCATGTTGGTGCCCTTGAACAAAAGAGTTTTGATGATTTCTTTTGTTTAAGGTACCAACATTGCCGCTTCGTATTTTGTCTTTGGCGTGTAAACCAAGACTACTTTGAAAATATCATCATTTTTTCTTTTTCAAATTCAGCACCAGGGCGCTATCTATCTATCTTGCTGCTTCAAACGGTCAAGGTCTTCATACGGTTTGCTGTTTTGATATTATTGGCGCTAGAGCCAGTAACATAAACACTGTGTCATCTGAGTACATGCTAATTTGAGACTGAAACAAGCAATTTGGAGATCGTTATGAATAAAGTAAAAAGAAGAAGGGTCTAAGTAGCAGCCCTTTGGTACGCAATTGTACTTTCTGGGTACGAATAGGCACACAGTTCTTTAACTAGTCATGAGCCCAACCGCAGAAACTATAATGCTCTAATTTGTATAGGGCCGAACTTTGGTTTACAAGGCCAAACGCCTTTTTCAGGTCAAAAAGCACAGCTCCAATCATATTCTATTTATCCGTGCGGTCTGAGGGAGATACACAATATCAGTCTTAGTGGAATGCATTTTTTTGAAAGCCTGGCTAAGGTTCAGGTTAAACAGCGATTTCTGTGAGAAATAAAACAAGCTGCACTTAAACGGGAACTTTTATTATCTTTAAAATCAGAGGTAGTACCGAGATTCGATAATAGTCCTAATCTCGTGACAATTGTTAAATTGATGACATTGATTATGCGATCGTTAGCTTCGTCCCTGAAAAGTCTCACTGGAATTTCATCGAAACCACTAGCTTTCGTTGTATCCATATTAGAATTGTATCGTGTTTTACAAATTCTGAACTATTATTGTAGGTCGTGGTCAATTTCGGATGTTGCCACCTTAGGTGATCAAGGGTTAACACAATTCAAGCACAGCTGTAAAATGCTAATTCAACTTAGCAGCAGTAATTGATTCTTATTCGAATTTTAATAATTAATTATTAATTATTTTTCGGTAAAATCTAGTTGAGTGTTTTCCACTTTTTTGAGTCCTAACCGTGCGAGAGTCAAGTAGAATGATTGCTAGTTTTCTTTCCGCATCTATAGATTTACAGCATTTCGTGGCCATTTCGTAAAGTTCTGATCCAGTGTTCCACTTAGTTTGTCTCTATATAATAGTCATCCCTCCCTTGTATAAGGTTTTATTTTGAAATCTCGTCCAGTTAATGAGTCTTGCTGGAGTTTCATCGAGTCTAAACTGGTAGTAAAAGTCGAAAATAACTTCAAGCGTTAGCATTTGAGATGATCAAGGGTCAATAACATTACAACCAACAGCTGAAACGCTGGTTGAGTTTAGCAGCAGACAAGTTAATACAGGGGCCGGCATGCTTCCCACGAAATATTTCACTTGTACTAACTCTACAAGGAAGTTAGTATGTCATACTATTAGTACGGCTTTTCTTTTATCATAGTTTCATTCATGCGAGGTCATTTACAACTTTCACCCGACACAACTTTATGTGTGTAATACAAACCCAGGTCTATTGGAAGCTGTTAGGGGTTATGTTACTGTTTGTCCTAACGGGTGGAAGACATGTGTTACATAAAACTTGTTATGGCCGCAGATTAGGTATTTAAGTGGTGAGACGATTTTTCCCAATAACAAGTTTAGCGTGATTGTTGTTTCAGGTACGTGAAGATAATTGTGCAGCAACTGTGTAACGGACATCTGACTAAAATCGAGGGTGATAATGAGTCAGGGTCAAAGTCATATGATGACGCTGGCCGGTGCCAGTCTTACACCACAGCGGAGTTTGATAAAAAGGGTTATTCCGATGAATTGTTTGTCGTTGGAGATAAAAATACCTACTCTCGGAGTAAAACTTCAAGACGGCGTCTTCTGTCCGATTCAGGTGACACGTTGTGCTTTCTTGGCTAATTAATTGTTATTTCCAGGTTCCAACACTATGCTCAGGTTCTTACTTGTAATATTTAGATTTTTGTTCTTTTGTGTGTTAATAGTAATTATAAAATAACCCCAGTGAATCTCGCGCGCTGATTGGTCGAGAGCGCAAAAACCGTAAGAGAGCACAGGACACGCTTTCGAAAGTGTCACAGAACACTGATTCACAACTGAATCCGCCGCCATATTTATTGCTCGCAAATAACCATTTTTTTTTCGTAGAAAACATGTTAGCCAATGACAACATACAAAATTATAATTCCAATGTGATGACGAATAAAAATGAGCCTATTAAGGTATTAAACTGGGAAACCAAAACCGAAAATATGCGATTTACTGCAGTCAACAAGTCAAAGCTAGCTCAGCGAAACATGACGAAAAATACGAATTACTCGACGAGATGGTTTCTTTTGTTGAAATTAGAGTAATAAAAACTCTCCCAATTCAAGTTCTAACATTATTTAGACACATCAAAAGCGAGGAATGTTTGAATCGAAGAACAGCTTTCGTACGCAAAATTCGAAAGACAATGCAATTCAAGCTGGGTATCGAACTAAATCTTAAATTTGTTAAGCTTATATATGTATCTGACTTCTTTTTATTTTTTATATGAAGAGGAGAAAAGAACGAGGAATTAAAAAGTGTCTCTCTGAAATTTTCACAAAAGAAGTGTTAAAACACGTCTAATACTAATTTTAGTCGGCAGAGTGTGCACTGGCTTAATTTCAATAGCTCTTTGAATAGTCTTTTCAGCCAGATTCATTCATCAGATTCCATCAAGCAGCCGTGATACTGTCCCAATCCAGATCCAGGGCACACGAAGTTCTATTGTTACAGATAGCGTAAAGCTCGACGGCATGTTCATGACCGAGATGTACTATCCAAATGAATTTGTTTTCTCCCAAACCCGAACGCACGAGGTCATTCCAAAGTTGTCTAGATCTCAAGACGGTTTCACTAGTTATTTTTTTCCGGTCTCTACTTGAAAGCTTTTAAGAGACTATTGCCTAAGCTTTTGCGAATAGATTGCTTTGTAATATCTCTAGGAACTGAGGTGACTGTTGGCCTTTTCTAATGGCAAACTTTCTGATTAAATTGAATAGTTTCTCTTTCTAATTCAAACTTCACGCTTTGTGCACGTGCTCGCAATGTAATGTACGTGTAAGGAGAATTTGGATGTTGATATTACGTTGCGCTTCTCTATTCTTTTTAATATTTTTTGTTATTTCATAAAAGCAATCGCCGCGAACGGCTCATGACTTTCAAGGTTTTTTTAATCAATTCTCCCAACATCCCCCATTGCGAAATGAAAAATTACGCGGCACGGAAAATGCGTTTTATTGCTTAAGTAAAGCAATACGCAACTGAAGTCGTTAGAAAGGAGGATTGACAAAATTTATTGTCAATATGTCAGAAATAAGCGAAATTGTGAAATTTATTTAACTTATAATGTGGAACAATGCTAGGGGACTATTTAAAACATATGGTTCGAAAGAAATTGCATGTTATTTAAATATGTTTTAACTTCAACTTCAGGTAATGGTTACTATAACGGACCGCTAAGTCCTGGTAAAGAATACGGAATACACCAGAGGAACTATGCAAGCGACGATACTGGCGAGTCACTTGATTGGATAGTAGTCAAGACCAGTCCCAAGCCTACGCCCCCAGACCGGATGCCAGTAATAGCAGGTGTTGTTGCTGCAGTTCTCATTCTCCTTTTGGTGATCGCTGTTTTGCTGTACCGAAGGTGCAGGCAAAACTCAGAGCTCAATGAGCAGGGCGGTGAAGGAGCTATAGAAATGAGCAAACGAACACGAAGTCGTCTTGGTACCAGCCTGATGGACAGGTTTCGCAAAGGTGGCGCTGTTAATGGGATTGGTAATGCCACACTTCTTACTATTTAGTTGTTGTTTTATTTATTGGAAAAAAACCTTTGGGCTTGACTATTTGGATTTCTAAAGCAAATTTAAAATCTGTTTTAATTGGAATACGTTAGGTCATAGTTAATATATACGGACTGGTTGGGAAACTGGTAATCCGAAAACTGTACAAAGACGCTTTGTCTTAAACGTTCTTTGTTACAGGTGTTAGTGGGAATGTTTTGAGTGACTGTTTGTTGATATGCATTTCAAAACTTTTTTGTGTTTTGTGTAGGGTCTAAGAAAAAGGCGAACCAAAACATATAACAATGGTTTCCCAACCAAATGTTTAATGTACAAGTTTGCAACTTGGCGTTGTAAAAAAAAGGAAAAACAAAAGGAAGAAAAGCACTTCTCAAGTTGAGTGATCAGAAAGAATTCTGAGTCACTGAAGGGATCTTCCGATTACCGGTCAGGTACTCTACCCACTGAATTACAGAAACTTGGACTCACATGTGAGTCTCTGTGGCTCAGAGGGTAGAGTATTTGACAGGTAGTCAGGGAGTTGCGGGTTCAATTCCCGTCAGTGACTCAGAATTTTTTCTGGTTTCCTAATCAGCCAGTATATATTAATTATGATTAAGTTGAGCGACGTACTTGTAAGCACCTCAGCTATACATTTTTATTTACCATTACAACTCTTGTTCTGGTAGTTAAAATCAAGGTAGAAATGCATTAAATTTCAATAAAATAGTTTCCAAACGTTTTCGAACAACTATGTTCATCTTCAGGGGGTAACTGGCAAAGAGTTGCTTTGACAGGGTTTGGAAACTATTTTATTGAAATTCTATTTCCTTTTTACCTTGATTTTAACTACCCTATTTTGCCTTGTATAAGTCACACCTTTTAACACTAAAAAATTCACGTCTTACACACGGATCAAAACATGAAATTTTTCAACACCCCTTAAAACTCTACAAAAAAGGTTAAAGACCAGCATTTAGATAAGTACTTGAAGCAAGAAAGAATTCTGTGATCTTTACAGTATACTGTGTACAAACAATTGATTATCGTAAAAAATGAAATGACTAATAATTACGTACTTCGCACACTGTGTAATTCGTGTGCCATTGTTTTTTATTGTATTTCTTTCTCAAATATTTGTTACCAACTTAGATATTTTGGTATTTTTATCTTTTAATTTATTTTTAATTTTCAATTTTTTTGCAAAATAATGAGATCAACTTATACACGGGAACTCTAAAACTTACACCTTTTTTACACGGTGTCGACTTATACACGGCAAAATACGGTATCTCAAAACAGGCGAATTATGACACAACTTTTGTTCTATCTTAAAAGATCCTGTTTAAAGACGTGCCAATGACACGAAATATTTTGTTACGTCACCGGATAGATCTTGCTAAACGCAGAATAGTGGTGAAAAAATTTGCCAAAATCTTTTATAGTTCTCGAGATATTATCATTAGTGTTTTCAATTGATAACGTCAGTTTTTGTACAGGCAAATTTTCAATTTTTTGAAAATATATGCTGCCAATCCATAACCTTTGGTTGAATTTAAGCGAAACCTGGGCTGATGGAGTCTCGAAGTATTCTTCAGAATAATTACTAACTTTCGTCCAAAAGTTAAGGATTTGCAGCAGATTACAAAAAATGGAAAGTTTGCCTGTAGCATTTATTAATCGAAAAACAGCTTTTGTACGCAAAATTCGAAAAACAATGCATGCAATTCAAGCTAGGTGCCGAACTAAATTTTAAATTTGTTAAGTTTATATATTTATCCGACTTCTTTCTACTTTTTATATGAAGAGTGGAGAAAAGAACGAGGAATTAAAAAGAGTCTCCTGAAATTTATGACAAAAGAACTGTTAAAACACATCTAATACCAATTTTATTCGGCCGAGTGTGCACAGGCTTAAATGGAAAATTTGTCTAAACAACAACTGACGTAATCCGTTGAAAACATTAAGTATTAATATCTCGAGAACCATGAAAGATTTTGACTAAGTTTTTTTCACCGCTGCTCCTCATTTAGCAAGGTCCATCCAATGACGTAACAAAGTATTTCATGTCATAGGCACTTTAACCCTTTCAGCCCAGACCAGTTTATCAACATCTAACTTCTCCTTACATAACACATACAAAATAAGTCATTTTGGTAATGGGGAAATGGAAATTGATCAAACAAGGTGAACCACTGAAGATGAAAAGCCAAATTCTCCTAAGCTGGCTATACAAAAAGTATGGGTCCTAGTTGGGAGAATTTACCAACACAACATTTGTCGTGTTTGGGGCTGAAAGGGTTAAACCTATCTGTGTTTATGAATGCTGTTAATACAAATTTCAGATCATTATCAGCCGGGTGAGACCAAAGCTGTTGATGAGTTTGAGGCCCATGTAAATCACCTTCATTCCAATTCTGATTACCTGTTCTCTCAGGAGTATGCTGCAGTCTCAGCTAACAGGTATAAACAGATTCTCTTGCTGAGGCACAGCTTAAATTGTGACGATAAAATGTCCAACCATCTCGATTTCGTCGGGATTATCCCGATTTTGAAATCCGATCAACATGCGATCGGGATAAGTAAAGTCCCGATTTCGATTTGTGTTGCCATTTAGTTTCGTCAAATTTTGTAAAAGAAAACGAAATGCAGAGTTACTAAACTCTGATATCCCGAAAAACTGAAGAAACTGCAAGAAATATCAGAATCGAGTGATTTTATGTCGTGGACCCAAGGAGCGTGAATACTCAGTAGCTGTCAAAAACAGTCTGTTAGTTGAGTAGCACAGGAACTAAGAAACCTCTATTTTCACTTGTTTTTTTAGGGGTATTGTCATTCATTATCATTTATTGTTTCGTGACCAAAAGAAAAGTTCGTTATGAAAAGTTGCGATCAAATTACCAAAGATTTTTAACAGAAATTGTGTTAGAACTCCAGAAATGGCATTTCAGAACCTTTAAGTTTAAAAACCTCATTGGGGGATACCCCAGATCCCCACTAGCAAAAGGCGCCTTCGGCGTTTGAAACAGTATTTCTCGGAAAATTAATCCCGATTTGAAGCTCTCTGGAGGTTGGACAGTCTGCAAACATTTGGAGCAAAGTAATTGTTTCTAGTATTAACAAGAGGAATTACAATAGACTGTTAACTCGTTATTGACTGCTCGGGTCCTTAAGGCAAAGAGATTGTTAACGTGTGTATATCGGAATCATGGAACCTAGTCTGTTCGAAAGGTTTTTGAAAAAGGAGAAAAGTGTCGTTTATTTCAAAAAAAACAACTCTTTTGATCTTCAAATTAGCAAATTACCAAAGTTGTGATGTCATAGCCAGAATGTGATAGGATAAACAACAAAACAATAATTATTTCTTAAAATACCAAATCAATGGTCCTGAAACTTTGCACATTTGGTTAACTATAACAGAAAGTGGAACACATATTATAGTGATGACAGTTGTTTTGTAATTTATCCCACTCGATTCCCGACGTCACAACTTTGGTGGTTTACATATTTGAAAAACATTAATATCTAAGCAACGAAAAGAGTTATTTGGGTGAAATAAACGCCACTTTATTCTTCTTTTTCAAAAACCTTTTTAGCAGACTAAGTTCTTTGGTTTCGATATTTACACTTTAACAGACACTTGTACTGTATTTTGATGCGAACAGTTTGCATTAGACATTTTTCTATTGTAAAATTGACTAGCTCATTTCAAGAATATCAACATATGCACCATTTTTCGTCTGAGTAATATTTCCACAATATACATTTTTTAAATTAAATTTTACAAGAACATGCTAGCAAAACCACCTTTAACTAAGACATAGGAAGAAAGTTGGTCGACTTTTACCTTCTTGATAACTCTCTAAGTACAAATTACAAGTTATTTCAAGCTTTACGAGCACGTTGGGCTGTATGTAATTCCGTAGGGAGTTTATATATATATAGCCCTAGGAAAGATCCACTTATAACATTTATTCTAAATTGAATGATTGTGACAAGAGGTTTATACGATTATTCATTTTTTGCTGTGTATAATTCCGTAGGGAG
>JAOBRD020872178.1:0-12889 GCA_027575215.2 Hydrozoanthus sils | reverse complement strand
GATCTCTTGTCTTGGGTTGGTTCGTTCTCTCTCTGCTACTCTAGTTGCCTCGGTAGCTCAGTGGTTAGAACACCTGCCATGTGATCGGGGTTTCGTTGCTTCGATTCCCGCTCGGAGGAGTTTAGGTATTTTCATTCACGGTTTCTCTCACACTTGCTATGGTTAGTCACAGCATAGACTCTATGCATAAATGACGGCGATATAAAAGTTCTTTTGTCTGCAGTCCAATTAGCCCTTCTACAACCCGGGCCAAATTAGTTAAGACTTTTTAAATTTTATATATTGAATTTTTTCACGGTAGAGTCCCTCCCTGTCCATCCATATAATGTTGCTTTTAATTCACCAAAACATGATCACAGTAACTGGACCAACATTGAAACGGGGAGGGGGGGATCAGTTTAGATTTTAAGGTGAATTAAAACGCTCTATTAGTTATTTTAATTACTTAAAAGTCTCAAGGTATTTTGGCCGGGATTGAAGCATCGTTTTTAAATTAAATTTTCAAAAAAAATGAATGTTTCAATTGCTGCCATTTATGCATAAGGTCTATGTCAGAGTTTGACCTTTCTGAGGATTATCTTTATTGTTATTTTTTTGTATCATTATTGTCAGCATTATTATGATTGCCATCACAGTTATGTAACATAAATCATCTCCTCTGTTTATCCAAAGCACGTGAACGGAACGCTCTCGAACCAGGAGCGGCTTGAAATGTTTGAAAAATTAGAAAAAGCTGAAGGAAGAATACTGGCTCTAGAACGAGAAGTGAGTTCATTTCTGTGTCTAATTACTTTTAGATTAGGCAGCCAGTTTTAAGATTAATCTCGAATTAAACCTGAAAAGCTTTGCTTTTTCAGTAAGAAATGCATACTGTAGGCCTTTGGATGACCGCTTCTGGGTTAGAGGCTGGGGGGGAGGGGAGGGGGGGGGTGCTCCCATTATTGGTATGAAATGGGTGCTCGTCGTATTTTTGTTGGTCAAAATGGGCAATTTGTACCTTGCATTGCGAGGTGTGTACGAAAGATCGAGACCAAGATTTTTTTTCCAGCCAGACAGAGCAAACAAGTTATTAAGATATTTATCGAGTAACTTCAGTTTTAGTTCAGAAAATGAGAACAAACGATAGCGAGAAACCAGTCCAATGTATTGGAAGTGGCAATCCCTGTATTGAAAGTTATTTTCGACCAATCAGCGCGCAGGATTTTACCCAAGAAATTTGAGTTTCCATGTAATAAAAGTCGTTATTGCAAAACAATATTATAGTTCGTTTGTGGTGTAACTGGTTTTATGTGTACAAAAGGCTGATAATTCGTGCATCATAGTAATAGCTTTTTTATTTGAGGTTTTTTATATAACAAAATAATTTTCCACAGTGGTTCAAACGACCGTCATGGCGAGATCGACTGCGTTTGCGGCCATTTTGAGCAATAACACTTTTTAAAAGTAGTAGTAATGGTAGTGATAATTACCATAAATGTTTCACGATTCTATCATCTTCAATTCTTTCTTCCCTTGCGTCAGTGAAATATTTGGGAGAAAATAAAAGAAAATGATTATCTGAAACCTTTTCAATCATTCGCTCTAACTTGATTTCATTACTTTAGGTTGTTCTTTACTTATCCATCTGTATTCCTTTCTGCAGCTGACCGAAAACGCTCGTAAGTGGGCTAAAGAGAAAGCCGATCTCCAGGTGAGTTAGAATTCCATCTGTTCAAATCGATCGCTGGTCCAGGATACTTTCACATGCGCGTGAAGCGGGTTAAAACTAAGCAGAGCTCAGTTGGTTAGTTTTCTTGCTCGAAACCGGCCCCCCAAGGAGAGCTGAACGTGTGTTTGACGCGGGTCTACATCCTTCTGGGCTCGATAGGATGAGGCCTATTTTATTAGGATTCTTTCATTAAGACAAACAGATTTTTATATAAAACTTCCTAGTATGGTTCCCAAGAGATTTCATTTTGCACACTAATGACAAACTACTTGATCTCGTGTTCAATTTTTTCTTTGTCTGTCAACTTTAGAGCTAAACGTTATGTTTCGATTTTTCGATACATTCCCTTTATATCTTTGCAGCGTGCATGTTATTGCAGCGTGCATGTTATATAATTGCCACAGTGGATCGTGCAATTTTTTTTTTGCAATATGCCTCCCTCCCCGCTACTTCTAGACACAAAACTAAGATAATCCAAACTCAGGAGCCTGTTTTGCTGTTGCAGTTGAAGTTGAATGAAAGCCAATTAGCGTTTCAAACAGGATACAGAAACTCCACAACTGATCTCCAAACTCTGCACAATGCGGTATGTAGTTCATAGTTAACAAATGAAAACCTCAGAGGCTTTGTTAGATGAGCAAAATGTAACTTAGACAATATTTTATTTCAGTTCAACGGGTCGGTAACCACGCCTCCTTTATCCGGGTCTCGACGCCGTGTTCAACCTCCACCCGGACCCAGGCGTCCTTCGCCAAAACTTGATCCGCTGAGAAGGTGGCCTGAGTACCAATGAAGTAGTAACACGTACGGAATGTGATCATACTTACGTTCGCTCGCCGATTACAGCTATTTATATCCATATTTACTTGGTACTAAGTGGGCGGCACACGTAAATCCAGGCATACTCACAAAATCGTTGGTGTATCATTCATATATACTTACAAAACAATGTACAGCCATGCATGCCAAGTCACGAAATACTGACAGAGTAAACTTGCTTACGTTTATTTAATCTATTCAAAGTCAGCAAACGGTATATCTCATCACTGTAGATCAGCGACTAGCCGGGATGTAAATAAACAATTGATTTATTGTAATGCAGCCTTGAAATTGTCATCAGATTCTTGATGTACAAACGTTGTCGTTAAGTTATTCTACTCGCTTGTCGTGGTTTGACCCTCGACTGGTGTTTACATGTTCTCAGCGAAGTGGCCACGAGACACTGTCATACTCGACCGTCCAGGGTGGGATGTGTTACATCCCTGTACAAACTTGTAAACAACCAGCTCCAATCCTTGATTACGCACAAGATGGCGAACTATACACTTACCCATAATTCCTAGCGCCCTAACGTCTAAAATTGCCAATATAAACCCATAGTGAGAATCTGTAAATCTCAAACTTGACACACACAGTGTTGTTAGTAGTTGGAAGAGTTTTACCAACTGTTACCTTCCCTGAGTTTCTTTTAGCGGTGTAAGGTTCATAATGCATTGTGGTAAAACGTACAGCCGGGATCTTTTTCGGAATTATAGATTTCTCTTGTAGATCGGTCGGTAGAGGGACGATCATCTGCATCTCTTAGATCAAGCTTTTCATTTACCTCAAGACAAATTTCAAGGTTCGGGTATGAGTTAAGAGATTTAGCGGGTTAGGTGTCCACGGTGCAGTGACCACGCGGTGGCAAGTCGGCCTCGTAGTCTTTCGGTTGTAAGCTCAAAGCCAAACCACTTTACACGTCTTGTGACCTTCATGAGTAGTACATTTTACTTTTTTCAATCAACTCTGCTGTGTAAAACGAGCCATGCGATGGATGGGTAAGTGACCCTCAGGGACTTAAACCGCTACGGAAACCAGAGATGAGCACTGGGTAATAGGCAGGAGAAAGGATTTTATTTATTCATTTTACTTCTTGTCAGGCCGAGTGGTTCGTTTCCAAGTGTCATAGATTATTTTTGTTTTCGAGACTATCGCTGAAGTATAATTGTTTTGGACATTTTTTTAGTTTTTCAGAGTTTGATGGTAATGTACACTTTTTCTTCGATTCACCGAGTTGAAAACCATTGCTATTCTAAGACCAGAAACCCAATCTTAGAGGCGCAATTCTGTTAACTCCTACCGCGTCTCAAATAAAAAGTGTTGGGGAAAATAAAGCTTAGGATATTTACTTGGAGTGTTTATTTTTTCAAAAACGTGTATTTTACATATTCTCAGAACTTTAGGACGGTTTCGAAAATTGAACAAAATTTTGTTTCTGATAACGGATTCACCTGAATGTGGTTAAGAACAAACCCTATCGCAGTTCGTCGACCTAGAAAACTTTTTAAAAGCCCCGAGTGTCTTGCTCGTTCATCGTTGTTCAACCCGTAGTTGAATATCGATCACTTCCAATAGATGCAACCATTAAGGGGAGATCTAACACAGTTGGAATAGCTAGTGTTTCCTTTTTTTTTCGAAATAATCCGTTAAGTTGTAAAAATCGGGTTCTCTTGGAAGGAAAAGCTGACAACCAGTCAATGACCACTGGGGTCCATGATTACCCCCACGGGCTTGGGTCTATCACCATCCCTACGGAGTGTTATCACCCCTATGGACTGGGGTCCTCCATTACCCCTCCAACATGGGGTCCATGATCACTTCTACGGACTTTAAATAGGTCCATGATCATCCCTCTGGACTCGGGTCTGATTATCCCTACAAACTGGGGTCCATGATCATCCCTACGGACTTGGGTCCACGATCATCCCTACAGACTGGGGTCGACGTCCATATCTACGGACTGGGGTCTATAATTACCCCTCGGACTGGAGTGAACGACCACCCCTACGGATTTGACCTTCCCTACCGATTTGGGTCTACGACTACCCTTTTCAACTGGTTTCCATGACCACCCCTTTGGGCAGAGGTACATGAACACACTTACAGACTTGGGTCCACAACCACTACGGACTGGAGTCTATAACCACCCCTTATGGACTGGGGTCTATAACCACTCCTACGTACTGGGGTCCACGAGTACGGGTCAATGACCATCCCTACAGACAGGAGTCCACACTCTTATGGACAAGGGCTTAATAACCACCTCCGATCTGGTATCTACGGACCATCCCTTAAAACTGGGGACTATGACCATCCATACCCACTGCGGTTCATGAAGCACCCTTTGGTCTGGAATCTACGCCCCCCCCCCCCCCTACGATCTGGGATCAACGAACTACCCCCTACGAACTTGCATGTATAACAACTCAACAAATGGGGTCTACGGACCGCCCCAGAGGACTTAGTTCTACGTCCATTCCTACGGAACTTGAGGGCCTTCCGCAGACCATCCTATGAAATGGGGTCAAAAATCCCCTACGGAATTGGGTCCAGGGACCAACCTTACAGACTGGGCTCAAATTATCGGACGACAGGTCGACATCAGTCTGCTGACGGTACAACGGGCGCTTAATGCTATGTTTCGAGCGTCACCAGTGTCAAAGCTTCATTTCACTGCACGGTGGCTCTCCATAAGTTACCAAGCTAAAATGAGCGTGCTACAAACAAAGTGAGTTTTTTTCCTTTTACTGCATTTCTTTGAGTAGCACTATATAACTTTTGTAATGTACATTACAAGTACAACCGAACAACGTCCATATATCAATCATTTCATTATACAAATCAATACTATTTACAATTTTTTCTATCATGATATTTACAAACACTTGATGATATCATGACCACAAGTATGAAATTAGTAAAACTCTTAAGACCAACTTGTAAAAAAATACGACAGCCATTCTTAAACTGTCGAGCTTTAAATTTTACAAAAATATCTTTTTCGCATTAACTCTATACGTCACAACGTCACCCGCGACATTAAGTACAAAATTATGCTTGTACCATTAAAAACAAGGCAATTTTTCTACGATTTTTTCTTTTTTACAATTATTGATTTCAACGACGCTCCCAGTATTCGTACAAAAACTTGTTACTTTTTCCAGACCCTTTTGCGAACCAATAAAAGATTTTAAAGTTCTTCTTTAAGTTCCAACTGAATTAAAAGTTATTAATGGCCTTCAAACGCACACAAACACAAAAAACGATCTTAAATTTTTAATTTATCAGACTTTCCAGGCCTGGGAAAAGTAACGTGTACTCTCTTGATGGGTTGTTCAAAGGCTGGGTTAAGCCAACATTCAAGTCAAAATTTCTTCTCTAAGTAAAGATTTACGATTCTTACAAAATATTGTTTAGATTTATACACAGTAAAAAATTCCAAAGTTACAGCTCATATCGGTCTCTAAAGTTGGAAACAAGAATGTATATTGAAATTTAACTCAAAGTTAGTGCTGGCCTTTTTCAGTCTTTGAACAATATCAGTTATTATGGTTGGCCGGTTCGTGGAGTCAGTTTCAATGCAAAAATTTGATTATGCCAAAATATCACGTGACTAAAATCAGGTGACCTAGTACCACGTGACTTTGGTCACGGGGTTTGCCTGATTTGCCACCGTGAGTCAGCTCCAGACGAGTGAAAGCGCCTAATCTGTGAAATAAAAACTATGTTAGTAAGCGAGAGCTCTGCTTAAGGTGCAAACGATTGGCATTAGAAAAGACAAAGTGGTGGAAGGAATAATTAGTTGAAAATCGATCCACTAGCTTGCCCATGTTACAGCAACGAGTCTTGACAAACCAAATTGCTGTTTTCCTAATTTTCGTTCACCTAAACTTAAAATAACAAGAAAAGGAAGCCGTACGCTTAGATTAAACGATTAGATTAAAGATTACCTAGTCTACTGTCAAAGAAGTTTTTGAGTACTTATTATAAAGCGATTAATAAACGAGAAACAGAGAGAAAACACGTAGAACAACTTTTTGCTAAAAACGCCTTGAGCAGAAGAAAACCCTTTTGTTTTCAGAATCAAAAGGAGAGTTCCCAATCCAATATCTTTTTTTGTTTAGACTGAGAAGCTGAAGACTTCCCGGTCGGTTAAAGAAGAAAATATTAGGAGAATTTTAAATCACACAACAAATACACTCCGAACTCTAGCACAACACAAAAATCGGGCACAGTCATATTTGTGCATTTAGTGCAAATTAACACACATCACCAAAAGACAAATTGAAAGAGGAGTAAATCACATCTATCATTGTTTCCATATTTCTGATCGCATCACATAAATAGATCAAGAAGCAAGTGTTCAAGAATGAAAGCGGATAAAGAGTGCAGAAGCGTAAATACTCTTATTCATAGGCTGTAAGTTACTGTTATATTAAGCGCTTTCACTCTTAAGAGCTTTAACCAGAAATCTTAACTCTTGTCCTAATAACTGAGAAAACATTTGAACGTATGTATCGGGATAAAATGAGAATCAAAGAAAGGGCTTTTATTAAAACAGACTTATTTAGATGTAATGGCATCCTTTTTGTAGTTCCTTATTTGTAAAATAATTAATTCAAGAATCTTTTGTCAAAAATAAGTCAATTATCGTTTTAAGTTTAAGGGCTTCAATAGTTGCACTATGAAAAGACAAGAGTTAAGATGCCACAGTGTTTATCAGTTTACCAGCCAAACGTTTAACATTTACTGGAAGTTCAAACGATTACACTATATAAGCACTTAAAATCGTTGCAAAGTCGAATTTCGGAAGCAACTTGATATTTCACTTCTTCACTTTTCAAAGTTGATATACGCACGTTGGTAGAAAACTATATGCTCGCCGCGTTTACTTTACCACACAGATATTTCTTAAGTGGCGATTGAAGAAGTTAGGACGAAGAGAGCTCGCACATGACGTTGACATCACGTGGACTAACGTCATACCTTGGTCGGCTGTGATACGGTGACTCTACTCACTTTGGGCGATGCTTCTTGCGCCTGGGCCTCGAGTCTTGCCTGATGTTTTTTCCGACCTCGTGTGGGAAGTGTTTTCGGTCGTTCGGTAAAATATTCGGGTTCTGGAGGGTTATCGTACAATTGTACCAGCTGGCGGTATCTTTGCTCTCTAGCCGGAAAGTCGATTAGAGTCTCTTTATTATAATTATTTTTGCCGGGTGATTTGCCGTCGCTGTCTGACAAAGCGTACTCCCCCTTGCGACTTTTACCCATCCTGGGTTCAAGATAAACAAATTAAAATTTAGTATATTGTTCTTTACACCTGAAAAAAGTTTGACTTTAAAACACATTTAGAAAACAACACGCGCTATGATTGGTTCCAAATTTGTTTTATATATTACAGAAATGTAAAACCAGCGCGCGCGCTCTGTTCAATAATAGAAACTCGCTTAAACTTTTTAGTCCACGAAAGAAGTGCGTAGAAAAACGAGACACAGACAAGCGAACTAAAAAGTTCACAGGTGTTTCCATGAACGAGCAGAACAAGTAAATGAGACCTATATTTCTTTTATAAAATAAGGCACACAAACAGCAACACACAAATCTCTGCGATGACGTATGCAGATGCACTCTATTCATATTTAGAGTGCGTCACCACAGCCAATCAGAACGCGCGTTATATCTCCATATTTATAAAAGATGGTAACGGAAACTGAATAAAGCATGGAATACCTGCACCTTGCACGGCGAGTGAATGTTTGAATTACTTACTTAAAAATGCCTTTCTTGTAGAAAGGTTTTTTAGCCAGCTTTTGTTCAACAGAGTCGAAATTGGAATAGCTTGTCATGGTGATCGGGACTTCGTCTTGTATTTCCTCCTGACTGGCTGAGTGGCCATTTGGAATATGGCGGCCTGGAATGACAAAAGAAAACAACCTCAGCAACAAAAAAATATTTTATTTAGTTTATTAGAATATGCAAAGGTCACAACCATTCTTGTCGTTTTCTTTATCAACACCATACATTACCATAATCACCACCATCTCTATCACCATTAACGTCACAATTATCGTCAGTTTTAACATCAGCTGTACCATTACTGCCACCAGCAAAACCACCACCATGTTACCACATGGTTAAAACCATCACATCAGCACGTATATCAGACCATCACACTACCACCATCACATCACCATCACCTACCACCACCAGCTCATCACAGCCACTACTATCTCATCACCACAACCTTCGCATTATCGCCACCTTCACATCACCACCACCTTCACAACACCACCTTCACGTCACCACCATCACACTACCACCTTCAAATCACCATCTCATCACCATCATCAAACGACTACATTCACATCACCAACATCAAACGACTTCTATTACAGCACCACCATCAAAGCACCATCATCAAACGACCACCATCTCATCACCACCATCACAGCACCATCATCAAACTACCACCATAACATCACCAAAATCATCGCCACCACCATCGTACTACCACCTACAATATGATAAATTTTCACCTTTTAACTGCACATACCATTCCGTTGACTATATTCTTTATTCGCATTCTCCACAGCGCTTCTGAAGCTCAGATTCACATCACCTCGCCGTCTATAGAGAAAACACGATTTAAATCAGCAACTGACTTATAGCTTTCAATAAAAAAACCTTTCAACTTCCACACAAGACGAAAAACTTTTAAAAGAACAAAAACTCACTGTGCATCTTTCACATAAGACAGATGATTGTCAATAATGGAGCCTGTTGAAGCAACTTTTCGCATATCTCTTTCTTTGTCCTCATTCTGTGGATAACCTTGTATAGAGAGACAAAGGAAATAAAAGTAAGAACAGCAAATCTAAACAATAAAAGGAGGGGAGGAAAAGCTGTTTCACTGTTGGTGAGGCCTGTTTGCTGCTTTTGTGATTACCTGGATTGTGAATTTCAGTGAAGGAAAAATAAAAATTTCTTTAACAAGGATAAAACGCAATGGTAGTGCAATTAGCAAACTAGTGGCTCCCGGCACATCTTATACACGTCTTGGTACATGATGCACACCTCCCCTCTTCTGTTAATGCATTTTATACACCTTCTGCATATTGTGTACCTCCCCCCCTAGTTGATGCATATTGTGCACCTCCCCTCCCCAACTGATGCATATTGTACACCTCCCTTCCCTTGTTGAGGCATATTGTGCACCTCCCCTCCCCAACTGATGCGCATTGTACACCTCCCCTCCCTAGTTGAGGCTTATGGTGCACCTTCCTTCCCCAACTGATGCATATTGTACACCTTCCCTTCCCAGTTAATGCGTATTGAGCCTATCCCCTCCCTAGTTGACGCATATTGTGCACCCCCCTCCCTAGCTGATGCATATTGTGCACCCCCCTTCCCCAGTTGATGCATACTGTGCCCCTCCCTTCCCCAGTTGATACATATTGTGCACCTTCCCTCCGTAGTTGATGCATATTGTGCACCTCCCTTCCCCTACTGATACGTATTGTACACCTCCAGCTAGTTAATGCGTATTGTGCCCCTCCCCTCCCCAGTTAGTTGATGCGTAATGTGCCCTTCCCCACCCCAGTTGATGCATGTGCCCCTTCCCTTTCCAGTTGATGCGAATTGTGCACCTCCTCTCCCCAGTTGATGCATATTGTGCGCCTCCCCTCCGCAACTGATGCATATTAAGGCTGATCAACTAAAGTATCTCACCTGTTCGAGTTCCTGACAGAACTGTGCCTTCAGAGTCAGACCTTAGGAGCATGGGGCGAGGATGACGTACGTTGTGTATGCTTAACTCGGGTTCACTTGAGCTTTTGCTTTTAGACGGGGAAGAACCGATTTGACCAGCTGTGAGAAACAAAACGGTCTTTTCAGTTATGGAGAGGATATTGAGTTAACAAGTATTTTACATAGATAAACTTCATGCTGGGGAGAAAAGGAGGTGAGAAAAGGAGAGAGAATAACAAATGTTACGCGCTGTTTAATCAAAACAAAAATTTGAAAACAGATTGAACAACTGTAGCAAGCTAAACGTCACTACCATACCTGTGGGGGCAGTTCCGTAGTCTTCGAAGAGAAGTTTAACAAACCCGTGATGTAAATATCATCATAAATCATAAGTAATTTACCTTTTCAAGGTCTATAACAAGCAAATATTATCAGCTTGAAAAGTGTATCGTTAACTTATAGTTCCACGAGAATTTAGTTCGTCTTCATGGTTTCCTTGATTATGTGCAAGAAAAACCTTCCAGGTTTTTTAGGCGTTGCTCTCTGCCGCGGAAGATTTGGCATAGGTTTTTACGCTGATTTGCAGGCTAGATCAGTAGTTGATCCGAAAGTATAAAGAATTGCGACCACGACTTCTAAAGGTTTTTTTAGAAAAAAAACACACACGCACCTTTGTCGTCTTTTAATCTCTCGCGGTTGACGAAGAATGTCGAATGCTTAGCGTCTAACGTCGCTCTTCCTCTTTTCTCTGACATCGACTGCCGGCCAATCGCGTCTCGGTCAAACGGGTTCTTTATACCATCTGCGTCTAGCGGGCTAAGCGGCGCTGAATCCGTGTAATCAGTATCGAACGATTGGGGAGTTAACGGTGTCTGCGGCTGACTCTCTCTTCGCAACATCACTGTCTCGTAAGAGGGAGGGGTACAGGGTGATAAAGGTCCAGACTGTGGGGGGGTGGGTGATACATTTATCGGTGGGGGTCGAGTTTTTGTCCGTAACTGTGAAATGGATGGCAGAAATTGTACAAAAAATTAACACAGATATTTAAATGGTGGAAAGCTACTACTAACGAAAACAAGTACACTTTCAAATAGTAAAATTTCTGTGCTCATCACCTGTGTCAATCTTTACCCTAGAACAGAATGACCATGTGTTCCAAACTAATGAATTTTAACGTTATTCCAAGCCTTGCAAGATTTCAGTACTAAGTAAATTTCCAGACAGTTACTTAAAAGACTATTTTACCATTCCTTTAGAGAAGAACCGTTTTAAAATATAATGCAAACCAGACAAAAATGGCAGAAGGAAGAGGATAGAGGAGAAAAACTGATACACCATACGCAAATTAACTGTAATGGCGTTTACTGTCAAATAAGCAGCTTTGATTAATAACAACTAATGGCTTAAATTATGTTGTTATCTTGTGTATCTTTAGCATGTTGAATTAGTCACCAGAAAATATAAAAGCAAAGTGAATCAATGGAATGCACAAATATATTCAAAATTTTCGATGTGTGGCAAGGTTATAAAGTGACAACGCTTTTAATCGACTCTGCAACGAGTTATATGTTTACTCTTTTCAAACTATGGTTTTATTTTAAGCTGTTCGGAATTTTGAGTTCTCAAAATAAGCACAATTAAAAAAACTTTTTAGTTATGGCTCGTAATTCTTTTCTTCTGCTTATCTTCTCTTATAAAAACTCGTCGGCAGCAAGATTTAGATGTTAACATACCTAAAATCACACCACGTGACTCCACTGTAGGTTTTAAAAGGTCTTTATTTGAAAGTAACAAAACAGGTAAATTTATTTACAGTTATTGTATGTGACAGATAAGTTTTAATACATCGGTGTTTATCACCTGATACAAGCATACTGTTATCGATAGCCATGTTAGAGACTGTTATTTTAAGTCTAATGAACATGTAAAAATTGATCTGATTTTTATCTTAATTCTGTTATTTTATTACGGCGTTTTACCAAGGTTTGGCAGTAACAGTCGCCGAATTAAAGTACAATTTCAAATATTAAATCACAAGGTTAGGTTAATGTTCTGTTCTGGTAGTTTTTAACTTTAAAAACTGAGTTCATGCGAACAGAAGAAAAGGCAAGATAGCGTATGATTTAGAAGTGTAAAGTGAGACGACACGTATGTGAAGCCTTGAAACTATAATTTGGTGTCTTGCGCACTAGTCGAGTCTAACACAGTTTAAAGTGCCCATAACCTTTCGTTTTCTGTTTTCTTATCTAAAAGTATGTATCGTAAAAAGAATATTTCGCAAAAAAATTTGATTTGAACAAAACACGAATATTTTACCAGTCTTTAAGAACAATGAAAATCGTTGCCATTTTGGTAAACCAAATGCCGAGCCAAGGTGACGTAGATTAAGGACGTGACGTCAATATGACGTAGATTAAGGAACACTGCTCCTTGTACAGCAACATCAGTGGGATGTAAAAGTGCCAGAAAGATATATTGCATCTTGATTTTCGCTATCTGTTTCTTTAAAACTTTCCTCCTCTGACAGAATTAGTTTTAATTTGATGCGACGGTGATGCAAATTCCTTAATCTACGTCACAGTGAGCCTGTCATCCTTATGATCAGCGACAAGGGTT
>JAOBRD020872177.1:0-24160 GCA_027575215.2 Hydrozoanthus sils | reverse complement strand
CCATCTACACTACTCCACACCTTTTCAAACAAACACTTCCCATCTACACTACTCCACACCTCTTCAACCAAACACTCCCCATCTACACTACTCCACACCTCTTCAACCAAACACTCACCATCTACACTACTCCACACCTTTTCAACCAAACACTCCCCTTCTACACTACTCCACACCTCTTCAACCAAACACTCACCATCTACACTACTCCACACCTTTTCAACCAAACACTTCCCATCTACACTACTCCACACCTTTTCAAACAAACACTTCCCATCTACACTACTCCACACCTCTTCCACCAAACACTTCCCATCTACACTACTCCAAACCTCTTCAACCAAACACTCCCCATCTACACTACTCCACACCTCTTCAACCACTCACCATCTACACTACTCCACACCTCTTCAACCAAACACTTCCCATCTACACTACTCCACACCTCTTCAAACAAAAACTTCCCATCTACACTACTCCACACCTCTTCAACAAAATACTCGCCATCTACACTACTCCAAACCTCTTCAACCAAACACTCCCCATCTACACTACTCCACACCTCTTCAACCACTCACCATCTACACTACTCCACACCTCTTCAACCAAACACTTCCCATCTACACTACTCCACACCTCTTCGAACAAAAACTCCCCATCTACACTACTCCACACTTCTTCAACCAAATACTCGCCATCTACACTGCTCCAAACCTCTTCAACCAAACACTTCCCATCTACACTACTCCACACCTCTTCAACCAAACACTCACCATCTACACTACTCCACACCTCTACAACCAAACACTCACCATCTACACTTCTCCAACTATGTTCAACACTCTTCAACTCTACTTCAAACTAACACTTCCTCAACGGTAACACTGGCCATCTATACCACTACATACTTCTTCAGCCACAACACTCACTACCTACATTACTCCAACCATTACACCCTCCATCTACACTAGTCCACAGTGCAGTGTAGCCAACTTTTGCTTGGGATCCAGGTCATCAATAACCTAAACTAAACACTGATTTGCACACCAAAAAACAGTCTGTACCAGTGCTGAGTCACTCCGAGCCTTGGCGCCATGTTCTACCAAAGCAACTTTGAAGCAGTCTATTCTCCATATGAAGTCAAAAGATAACCACGTACCTTGTGCTACAATTATATATTAAGTTCATAATCATTATAATCATAGAAATTTTCCATAAAAAGTAGTTCCAGAAAATATTCACATACCTACCATAGAACAATTTTCAAATTCCTTAGGGTTTTGGGAGGGGTTAAGTTTTAAAACCAAGAATACAAATTTCCTTCAAGGGCAGGAGTCCTCAATTTTTTCTTTCTAGTAGTATTTTATCAAACTACACAACAGTGCTCAGTCTATCAACAAATATGTACTTTATCTGAGTATGAACTTGTTAAACCAATAACATATCTAGCACTGCTTTCACTATCAACCATATTCTAAGCAATTCAGACTCACTTGTGCTTTCTGCTGTTGAATACTGCTGTTTGCTAGGATCTGATTGAATTTTTTTGTGCTGTAGGGAAACACAGTCAAGGGAAGGAACTTAAACTTTCTAAAATATTAGCTTATTTTCATGTCAATATGCCAACTTTAATTTGGAGGGGTGCAAAACAATACAATGCAATCACCGATGTGATGCAATGCAATGCAATGCAATGCAAGTCCATACAATACAATACAATACAATACAGAACAAAACAATACAAAACATTGCAATACAATACAATATAATACAATACAATACAAAACAATGCAATACAAAGCTCAATACAATACAAAACACTACAATACAATATAATACAATACAAAATGATACAATACAATATAATACAATACAAAATGATACAATACAATAAAAATCATAGGTGTGATGTGATGCAATGCAATGAGAGTCCATACAATACAATACAATACAAAACATTGCAATACAATACAAAACAAAACTATGCAATACAATACAAAGCAATGCAATACAATACAATGCAAAACTTTAAAGTACAAATGCTCCTTGTCAGAGTTTTTCAGCAACTGTATAAAAAATAATACAATGGCTTTGGTATTGAGGGTCTTGCTCCTCCCAACACCAAGCCATCTCTTTCAAGGCTCTGAAGTGTATGATAATGGAAAGAAGTCTTGTTCAAAAAACTCTCTCACCTTCAGAATTATCTTTCTCTTTAATGCCATTGGTGAAGGCAGCTCTGTCTCATTTTGCTCTATTTGCTGCACTAATAGCATATCTAGACAAAAAAAAAATTACAATAATGCCTGATCTTTCTACTCACAACATGAATATTCTTTTGGTTTTGTCTTGAAATGGCTCAATTAAATAGATCACTGCAAAAATAGTTTATATGTAAATCTAATCTTAGAGCAATTCCAAAATAAACTGTGACACCTGGATAACCTCCTACCAAACTTGAAACTTGAGCATAGTCATGTTCCCTGGAAAATGTTATATGAACCATAAAAATAACCTTTTTAGTAGTCTTGCTGTATTTGTGATGTTCAATTTGCCACAACAATAAAAGTTCAACACTCTTGATTGAAAGTCCGATTGCCAGAGGTGACACAGACATGAGAATTCGGTGCTGCAATACTTGATTGCAAAACACTTTCAACTATTTTCAATTATGGTTCATTGGTGTAGGGCCAGTGGTTGTTCAACCACTGAAAGATTATTTAGACTGCACACATGGCCTTCAAGCTTGTGCACTTGAGTTCTCATGTCAGTGTCACATGTCACATGTATCATCGAAGCAGAGCAACACTTCTGGTTGAGAAAAAAGGCAAATTCTGCTTTTCAGTCACATTTTTTTAGTTTTCAAGTTTTCGTGTGGCTGTTTTACTAATTTTACCAACACAAAAGGGCACAGACAACAATTTAATCAAATACTGATGTAACGGTGAGAGATTCCTTTTAGCAGACCCATCAGCTCTTTAAAACAAGAATTTTATAGGCTTTTACTGTTGCCTTTAAACAACCACCCTATTAAAAAATATTCAGAGCATCCTGAACACCTCCTCTCATCAGAATAGCCATTCAAACTCAAAATGCGGAAAAATTATTTCTACCATCACAACTCTGAAAATGATCAAAAAAGTTTATTTTTTTAAATACAACTTCTATACTTTTACCCCTAAACTTTTTGCACTATTGTCTTTCAAAAACTTTAGTAAAATGAACTGTTATTGTATTGTACCTCCAAATTGTTCCTTAAATGTCTGAGCCATGACTCTCTGCTGAGGTAAACTGCAGTGGTTCTCCAGTGATAAAATGAGTGGGAAACTGAAAAAAGTAGAGCTCAGTATCACTTACAGAGAAGCATACGAATTACAAATTCACACTAACTTCAATTTTTTGAACCAGTTTGATTTAGTTAATATTGGTTTTATTTGTCAAATGAGTGTAATTACAAGCTAAAAGCTCCTTTTTTTTGGGGGGGGGGATGGTGGAGAAATTTTTGATCAACCAAAAAAGTGGATAGTTTCACCTTCTATAGTTTTATGCTGTGTTATCTTTTCTGACAAATTAAAGAGTTAACATTTAAATTTGAGCACATCAATACTTCTATGGCAAAGATTTTAAAACTATCAACAAATATTGGCGATTGTATATTTATTTTCTTTACACACAATAAAATTTCTTTAAAAAAACTAAAAGTTTAGATTTTCAAAACTCATCCTCCCATGAAAACATCTGTCCCTCCTTTTCCCTTCCCCTTTAACTGCTGCATTCCTTTCTTTACCCCTTCCCTACCCTCCCCCCTCCCTCTTGCACTCCTGGCCCTTCCCTGCAATTCTATCATTTTATCTTATTTGAAAAAACCAACAGTAGTAAATTAAGCAATAAACCTCTTGATTACTGGCCTCCAATCTTATGAATGAACTATATATATATATATATTGTTACTTGATATATATATATATATATCAAGTAACAAATAATTAATGAGGAATTTATTTTCAGCTGTTTGTTTTAAATGGCTTCACAGTACCCATTCACTTCAGCTACATTCAAATGTAACCTGGTAAACTGGCATTTTTAACCCTAAGGTTGTTTGTGTTACCAATACCCTATTTATTTAATTTTGTATCTATATTTTATTGTTTAAGTATTTTCATGACTATAATTTTCTTGAAAAGGGTAATAAATAAATAAAGAGTCATAGTTTAAGAAACATTGGTTCAGAACCAGATTAAAATAAATCAAAACAACATCAAAACTAAAGCAGAACATATAAATGTAATATGAACATGCGATTACATAGAAAAATCTAAGTTTCTATGCTATAAACTATAAATGTAATAATTAATTATACTACAGGACAAGTTATTAATACTAACTGATTACTTGACGGAGCACTTACTCTGATGCAACAAATGCATGGTCTTTGATTGCCCTGACAACATCCACAAACTTGATTTTCGGAACAAGTGTAAGGCCATGTGTGATAACTGGGTTTCCATCAGGTCCATCCCAGCAATCCACTGTGTCAACAAACAAACACTGATAATGCATATATTTGTAGTATGGTTTTCATGGAATATGGAACTTGAAAGTAATAGACAGTGCAGGGAATTAACTAGTTCTAAAGCATTACAGCATGTCAAACTTGGCATCAATCTCAATTTTGATTGGGTAGCCTGTTTGGGCCAACTGGAAAATTCTAAACTAGCACACAGAAAATAACTAGTTTACTTGTTCTGATAGTTTGAATTGCACTGTAGCTTTTAAACTAGCTTGTAAGTTAGAAGCATTCTTATATGTATTGAAGGGCAAAATTGTTTGGTTTACAAATTTAATGTAAGGAAAATTTCTAAAAATGTAGTAGCACATTAAATTATGTGCACCATTGCTGATTTGGAAGTGAAAGGTTAATCAACACTAGTGGATGCCCACCAGAAGCTGGTACCGAGTCAACTACATGGTTCCAGGAATTTTTCAGGGTTGCAAAATAACTTTTCCTGGACCAAACCCCTAATTCTCTCTCAGCAAAAATCAAAACAATATCAACTTTAATGAGTTCTATCACAATGGCAAGGACTGGTGTATAGTTTTTATATTAATCAATTGTTTCATTCCGAAATGTTCATTTACATGTAGTATGAAGGCCTCTGTGTACAAAGAAAAAAAGTTTTCGAGGGCCCTGGAAGGAAATTTTGAAATTTCTGGTCAGGAGTTTTCCAGGAATTCCAGGAACAGTGGAACCATACAATTATTTGAACAAGACATGAAGTGTCTTGAAGGGCACAACACAATGGTCAACCTGGCCATTCATGGCTCTGGGTAAGTGTCAAACAGTTGAATAAATCAGTTGGTTCGCATCACTGGCATGGTTTGTGGCCACTTACATTCTATACATCTGCATCCCATCCTGAGACTTCTCACATAAGCTTCAACTGATGCTTCTCCCTGGAACTGATCACCCGTCAAATACCTGTGCAATATCAGGACAAAAACGAGAAGGCTGGGTCAATTTTTTTTTGGGGGGGAGGGCTCCAACCTATGACAATGGAAGGGCTTCAATACATGGCATGGATGTCTTGAAAAGAGGAGGGTCTCCAATACTTTGGGGGAAATTAAAGAATGCTTTTTGCAGGTCAAATTTGTTTTGAAAAGCTTTTTTTTTGGTTCATGAAAAAGGCTAGAATTTTTAGAAAGTAAAAGCTTAAGTGCACTAATAAATTTTTTTGGTTGTCATGTTTTTCAGTATTGAATACAGTATCAAAATTAAAGATTGTTCATTTATTACTTTATTATAGCACCAAAGAGCAACATCTCTTTTCATGCAGCATCCAACTTTATAACAAAGATCGAACTTGTCTTAGAGATCGTCCAGACTGAGTCACAACTAAAACAAACATGTCATTTTAAAGATATTTGTATAAACATCTTTTGACACAGAAAAAACCTGGGAATTTTAGGATGTGTATTCTTGGAGAAACTGGAACTTTTTGAGTGCAAAAAATGAACTTAAATCTGACCCCACCCCCTATAGTAGGTACTCCTTTTAAACACTCCCCACCCCCAACCCCCAATTCCCTCTTTAGGTGTAACAATTGCTGATAAGAAACTATTGGTAGAGGGAAAGTTGGTGCATTACCTTTATTTTGTGTCAAAACACATCTTTTGGCCTGATCAGAATTAATTCATTCTTTCAGAATTAGGCTAAAAGACAAATGATTTTATTCGAAATTTGATGAGGACTTATTCAATTACCTTTTAATAATCTAGCAGACAGTTTATTACTTTCCTTTTTTTAGTTTTTCAAGACTTCACATGTGCAAAAATTCGCTTTGTAAGCACACCATCCTGATTTTTGCTCATGTGATGAACTAGTTGCCATGGATAATTTATACTTGCCCATGTGAAATTTCAAACTAACTCATGACCTCGACATATATCAATTGAAATATTCTTGGTTTTATCAGCCATACAAATTAAGATTTTAGTACAAAGATTTCAAGCTTTGTTCTTGTCTAATTCATCTAGCTGGTGTAACCAAGATCATTTCAATTTGTACAATGTCCCAGTCAAAGAACGGACATTTGCTAACCATAACACAGTCTGGAAATAATCAAATAAAACTATTTTCTCGACAGATTCTCTCTTCTTGATAATCAAGCAGTAAACAAAGTTTATAAGAGAAAAATGTGTACTGACGTGTTGTGTGATGAAGCTATCCAGTAATAATTGAGTGGCTTTGTCATGTCTTGGTACACTTCACAGTGAGCCGTATTAAACACACTGTTTCCCCTTGAAAACAGGTAATCCAAGAACTACAGAAGAAATAAAGTCCTTTTGTCTTCTTTTTTCAAACTTTTTGAATAAACATCAAAATAAACAACTTTTTATCTATGTGGTTGTGAATGCAATTTTTTTTATTAATTTTAATATACAAATTGCGTTTACAACTGTAAAGATCATATCATAATGTCATTGCATATAAATGCAGTACAAATCTTAATTAATTTATATTAAATTACTGTCAGTAGAAACTTTATCTAAGCAAAACTATAACATCATTCATTATTAATGGGAGGTTGATTAAAATGAACAAACATTTACTACCTTTTAGTACTTTAATTACAAGAAAATTCTGACCACAAACTTTCAGACATTAAAATTGTGGACATTTTTACCCATAAGTTTTGGAAAAAAGATGTTAATAATTATACTTAAATAGTTTTTAAAATGTATCAATAAAATTAAACTTGTTTACAAGCAATACCAACAAATACCATTACATTACAATATTGCTTTACTCTACCATTTTTTATGTCCATAAAGCACTGTACTAAGTGTGGTTTAACAAAGTTTGACCAAACGCTCGTGACATGATCATAATTGAAGGGTCTAGTGCAAAAACAATGTAATTGACTTACTATGAATAACTGGGGAGAGATAATAGGGTTAATGTAGGGAGAAATGACAACTTCATCAAAAGTCACCTA
Source organism: Hydrozoanthus sils (assembly GCA_027575215.2). Taxonomy (NCBI): domain Eukaryota; kingdom Metazoa; phylum Cnidaria; class Anthozoa; order Zoantharia; family Hydrozoanthidae; genus Hydrozoanthus; species Hydrozoanthus sils. The sequence continues at coordinate 16,667 of JAOBRD020872177.1, read as the reverse complement.
CGTTGTTTTTGCACTAGACCCTTCAGTTACAATAAATTAATGAATCACTCCATTTATCAAAAAAGGGGATACCTGAAAGCTATAATGGTAGACATGTGATTTGTAACTATAGATTGCCAATACCAACTCTTGCGATATCAAGTCGGTTAGCAATAAAAATTATAATTAAAACCATTATCTGAAAACTTTTGGTCACTGTAATGTTCAGAAATTTATTTTTTTTCCGACGATTAAGTTTTTGGACCTTTTGGGTGTTATGCAATATATGCATTTTTTTTTTCGGTGCGCGAGTGGGCAAGATGAAACAAATCCTGCAATCTGATTGGTTCCCTGAGCGGGCGGAACTTTACAATCTTGCCTGTGGTCAAATACCAACAACGACTTCATGACAAGCAAAGACGACTAAACTCAAAAGGTTCAGTTTTTTTTTTAGTTTTTAGCGTTAACATTTGGAAACAGTTTTTGAAATTTTTTGACATAATATCCGACAAATTTTTTCATAGAGACAGTGAATTATCCTGCTGAACAAAGACAGTCTGAACATAGGCCTTTAAAAAGAAAACAACAACACGAAAACACAGGGGAAAAAATAAACACGTCCATTACTTGCCAGCCGGGAGGTCCATATTGAGAAAAACTGTGCCCTCAGTCTAGGTACAGACCTCAGCCTTTGGCTTCAGTCCTTACGCAAGACCTCTGGCACAGTTTTTCTCAATACGGACCTCCCTGATGGCAAATAACACATATATATATGAACAAACATAACTTAAATACAAAAATGTGTTCAGTACCGCCCGCGAGTACCGTAACCTCTACTCGCGAGTACGAGTCGCGAGTGTAACAAGTATTTTTTTTGACGCGCAAGTACGAGTCTATAATGAGCAAACTCAAAACAATGACGACTCGCTTCACTCGCTACTCGGTACTCCGAGCGAAACGAGTCGGAATGATAAAAAAAATGCTGAAGAAATGCTTCGTTACATGTATGTTTCACTGTTTCATTTTTAGAAAAAACACTCAATATCGAAAAAAACTGAGGTAACTGACGATCGTTTCGAGCTTATACGAACGTGAAACTAAAAATCTCGCAACTTACATTTTACATGCATCTTATAAACACAGATTCAAAGTTCGTCGAACAGTGACTACCAAACACTTTTTGAGCTGTCTTCTTACTGTGCCACTTTCCCTTCTGTCTTTCTCGAAACTCTAAAAAAAGTAAAAACTCGTACTGCGCGGCAGTTATTTATGAAAACTTGTTCCTGATCATTGTTCGTCGATATCACGCCGGTGTCACGCAGCATTTTAAAAATTGCAACTTTGGACTTTTGGCCGTGGACTTTTCTCTCTCCAACAACTTCCAAAATCGCTACTTAAAATATTTAAGCTAACTTGATAAAACAAGAAACTTGTAAAAGCTGGTCTGACTTTGCGTTCTCTCTTGCGACAACAAGGAAGACCGGTGGCGTCTTTATGTCTGCCTTTCAAACACATCTCGAGACGACGTTAATTGTTTTCGCATCGCGATACACTGAAAGGTTAAATGAAAAAGAAAACTGTTTGATATCAGCCTTCAGTTTCTTAGGTCATATTTTAATAACAAAAATTCAATCAGATCAAGCAGATTTTGTTTTCAGCATTCATTACGTGGTCGCGGCCAAACGCCACTTGAGAGGCTTTATCGTTTTAATTTCATTCATAGTAGTTTCGTGCTCAAATACCACAAACCCCCTTCGATGCATGATCTTTCAATAATTATAGCTAATAACGCCTATGAAAATGTTAATTCAAAATCATTCTGTTCGTATTGACTTTCACTTGAACTGTAATCACATCTCTTACAAATTCCTTTCCGTAAAAAAGTGTATTATTCGAAAAAACAACATTCTCACTAAATGTCTGCTTGTCACTTCTCGAGACAACGTTAAAATTATTTTCGCATCGCTGCTTCACACTGAATTGGGTTAACCAAAAAGAAAACTGTTTGAAAACCGCCATTTGGTTTATAAGGTCATATTTCTAAAAGAAATTCATAACGATTGAACGGTCTATTATGAAAACCTGTCGAGAGATCAAGCAGTAGATCGTTTGCAGCTCCTCATTCCGTGGTCTCGGCCTGACAACATTTGAATGGGTTTTTCAATATTTTGACTTCTTCGTTTAAAGAGTTTTTCGTTTTCAAAGTTAAATACAGATCACAAACTCAAAACCACTCAGTAAAGTTATCTAAATATAAATTTCTTATCGAAAAATGTTCTTTGGAACTATTTTTTTATCTTATTGTATGAGTTTGTAATTATTCAGTTTGACTCGCTTCACGCTAAATTTAATAGTTTCAAAACTATTCGGTGCGTCGGCGAATAAGTACAACCAGAACTAAATTTATGATCATCTAATAAAAAGAACACTGAATTGGTTAAATGAAAAAGAAAACTGTTTGAAACCTGCATTTAGTTTATGAGAAATTCAAGACGATCAAAAGACTGTCGACATATATCAAGCAGTACTTCGCTTTCAGCAATTATTGCGTGGTCGCGGCTTGACGACACTTGAATGGCTTTATCGATTTCAGTCATTAGTAGTTTCGTCCTCATATCACAAATTCAAAGTACTTGTAAAGCTTCTACAGTAACTGTATCCACTAAATAAATGGTGTGGAAATTCACTTTTGAATCGATTTAAATTGTTGTAGCCATTTGTCATGATCTTTCATTATATGAAAATGTTGTCTCAAAATCATCAGTTTCGAGCAAGTACACGTATCACGCCGAATTACGCAGTTTCAAAACTGTTCGGTGCGTCGGCGAGTAAGTACAATAAGAGCTAAATTTATGATCATCTTACAAAAATTTCATAGTTTTAATCTTCACAGTAGATAGTTCTAAAGGTTTAAAGGCAAACTGGTTCAGTTTCTATAATTTGCTCCGACGCAGGGCTAACGCTTGAAACGTCAGCGTCTTTACAGTTTCCTTCGGCAAAGATTATACAACTGTATCATCTTTATCATGAGCACCGCACTCTATAGTTCCTGATATTTGACACTGGATCTCACTCGTTTGACTTGCGAGTAACTCGTACTCGTTATCTGCGAGTCTGTATGAGCCTCATGAATATTCTAAAAAACGGACTCGCGAGTCATAGGTTGTAATCGGAACTCGTGAGCGCGAGTGGAGGTTACGTTACTCGCGGGCGGTACTAAGTTGTAACTAAACATACCTCGGGCACAGTAAAAAAAGGATCTATATACTCTCTACTGTTGTCTGATAAATATTCCAACATGTACATCTTGACTGGCTCTAAACTGTTAGCACCTTGTTCCTAAAATAAGAGGAAAATAATGGTTTTAAAGTCTGGATATGGCATAATTATTTCCAAATCAATATAAATATAAATAATTTATTATGTAATTTTAAAATGTTACCTCACGAATGTAATAATCAATGAAAATAATTAATTGTTAGACAAATAAATCAGAATCAAGATCTGGCACTTTCCATTTATGAATCCCTGACTATTTAGATGTGCTAGCCCAACATATTTATAAAAATGGAAGTATAAATAATTAAGGCTTTAGAGCCTGAGTTTCAAAGTTTTCTTTATAAATTCCTAACTATTTAAAAGGTTTAATATATCATTTTAATATCAATTATAAATAAGGCTTCAAATCTTAATTTCAAATCTTTTTTTAATTAATCCTAAACAATAAACAAGTATCAAACTATCTTTTATAATGAAGTATAAATAAGTTAAGCTTCAGAACATAGTTAATCTACGGAATGGTTATGAAATCATTGTTATAGATCTACGTTTTCTTTTGTTTACTAGTCCTGAAGGTGCACAAAAAACAAAAGGCTTTGAGATGCAAATCAACAAGTAGCCAGTCAAAACATTGTCACTAACACCAGTCATGAAACAAAGAGTGTGCACGGTCACGGTTCGTTCAACCTAAAACAAAGCTCTTTGCACATTCTTTGTATTTCACTTTTGAAGTTTGCCGGCTTTCGTAACCAGTCCCTAGATTAACTATGTTCAGAACCCAAATTTTACCAACATAATTGTTTACGTGATACCACTGAAGACAACACTATTTGTATATATTTCTAAGCTTGAAATGAGGCTGCCCTTTTGTACTAAAAATCCCATGAGCCCCAGCTGACCCTGTAACTTAGTTGGTTAGAGCAGTGTACATCTGTTTCAGTTTAACATGGGTTCAAATCCAAGAGAATTTTTTCTCTTTTCTTTACTTAGGTTAGCAGGTTCCTTGCTGGTGTTGTAGATTAGTTAACTCCTGATTATTCCCCATATTTTCCAGTATCAAGGCTTTAAAGTGCTATTAAACAAATCTGGCTGACTTTTTGGAAGAACTCGAAAAAAATTTTCAAATTGGATGAAACACAGTTTTTTTTAAAGAAGCTTGAATATCACTAAACTGGCCGCCATCTTGATTCACTCCTTTCATAGGCCAAAACCTTAGACTGCAGGCACATTGCAGGAAATGTAGTCCAGATGATGCACATCAGATTTTACTCTGAACTTTCAGGAACATTGTTCAGTTATTTCAAGAAATGTGTAGTTCCAGAAAATGTCCAGACTCCTAACAAGGAGGGGATTTCAAACAAGACCCCCACCCCTTCGTGTTTTTCAATTTTCCACTAGGAAATGTTAAACTGGTGACAAGTAATGGTAGGTTTTGTTTGTGTAGATGTTTGTTATGCTGCTTGTTTGTGTCAACAAAACATGTAAGTTGAAGATGAACATTTTTAACAGCAGAGTGCTTAGGAAATAATGGGTTCTCAGATTTAAGCATCAGAATAACTCACAAATATTGGTAAGTAACCTTTATGGAGTCATTACAAATTCACAAGAAAATTGATTGTTTTCCTGACCATCTTGAAGTTAATTTCATCTTGAAACCCCCTCCACCTCAGAATTTCCTGGGCCTTTAATCCTCTCACCCCTCCAAAAATTACAATTCCCTCCATGTTGGGGATCTTGATATTTCCTGGAACTACATAATAAGTGTTGTCTCGTGATCTCTAAACTTGTGAGTTCCTCTTATGATGTCACAACTTTGGTAGTTTGTATAATTAATAAGAAGACCTTCATATCTCAGCAACCAAATGAGTTATTGCCAAAGATGTGAGCTGGTGAGGCAGCAGACTACAGAGCTGCACATACAAGGATACAGCCAGAAAAATCTCGATAAGAGTGAAACCGTAACAAAAGTATGAGTAACAATACAATAACCTAATACCAAGACTGAGTTTTGTACTAGTTTTGGCTAACAGACAATAAAGGCAAAGGTTCAAAGTTTATTGGTTTGTTGCATTACCAATGTCGATAATAACAAAATCACTGCTGAGTTTCATCGCCACAGAGTAAATCAAGGGCAATAGAACTTGTCCTAGTTTATCTTATCTCTAGTTTTTCATGCTTTAAACTTCAAAATTTATATCTTGAGTGTTCACTGGCACTTATCAGGGGCTACTACTACTTTTAACAATGCAAACTGTCAACATTTTTCTTCTTTTTCAAAAACTTTTCTAACAGAGAAACTTCAATTATTTTAATAGTTGCACTTAAGCTTAATTGTATATGAACTATTATATTTATTATAAACAAAATCAAAAAATATATTCAGTAATTATAAGGCATCAGAAATCAGAGCTAAAAACATTTAAAAATCATTATCAAATAAAGTTGTCTACCTCTTGCTCAACCTGAAGAAACTTCTGAAACTTGACAGTTGGCACAAATGTCCTGTAGATTAAATGATTACGAGAACCAGCAAATTGCTTCGGTGAAGGGAAAACTATTCAATTAAAGTTAGTGCCTTTAAAACTTCAATGGCAAAGATTAAAATAATCAACTCTCAAAGTTGATCATAAATTTAACTATTGTATGTCTATGTAACTAACCAATGAACAAAATAGTTTTTTTCAAATTTAAAAAAAAACAATACATACATAATAACAGCACTTACTCCTACTGTTAAGGTCACAGTAAATGAATGCATGGATTTTCCCAAAGCATATCTGCCCCAACTTAGGAACATTAAAGAATGCTAGTAAAACAACACTTTTAATCATTTATTGCATACTTTAGCTAGCTAAGCATGACCAATTTTGTTGTTATTTCATTTCTTTGTTGTACACATTCCCTAGAGTCTACACATTCCTATGTATATAATTAACTTTTAAGCTATTATGATTCTAAAGCTATATTTACACTTGAGAAAGGTGCTGCCAACAATTTGTGGAAAGAAATTTTTTTAATTTTTTTTTAAAACAGATCAGATAATAATGTTATGCATATAATATAATGATATTAATAATTATTTTAAAAAAACACTTACTCTCTTTCTATGTAATCACTGAAGAGTGACTTTATCTATAAATAAACCAAAAATGACCATTTAGTAAAATACAGCAAATGCTAAGAAGAAAGTAGGCAGCCAGTTGTTGTTTTATAGTGGGTTGTCAATTAATGAACAAGAGGAGCAAAATACTGTCTGAGATTCTTAGTTAAGTTTCACTCACCTCTTTTACCTCCATAACAGCATCATACAACTTCTTAAATCCCTCAAAATCAACCATTCCTTCTCCACGCCTGTCAGCAATCTGAGAAAAATTGACTAGGTTTAGCAGAGTTTGGATTATGATTGAAAAAAAAACTTGGGTTTGTATTCTTTCAAAAAAGGGCTTGATTAACCATATTTTCTCGATATGTACCAATTATTAATATAAACATCAACATACAACTTGCAACTAACACTGCAAAAAAAATATACTCTTCAAACAAAACCTGCCTAAAATTGGTTAGTATTATACAAGATGCAGGTATAGAAAAAAATAACGGTTTGAGGGGAACTAACAAAAAAGGCTAAACCAAACAAAGGCTGCACATCTCACCACACTGCCCTCAGCATCTAATTCTGATAAATGGGCAAAGAGAAAACCAACACTTCACGACACTAATTCTTGAACTAACAATAAAAAATACACACTCAGGATCTAAAGGTTTTAAATTCTTTCTATTTGCATTGATGAATGGTTTCAAGTTCAGGGCCCGGTTCCTCAAAAACCTGATTAACTTAACACAGGGTTACAGTAACTCTTGAAAAAAGCTATTGGTTTTCGAGTTAATTAACCCTGGGTTAGCACTAATCAGGTTTTGAGGAACCGGGCCCAGGTGTGCTAGAAGTTATTGAAAAATGTTTTTGTCACTAATTTACTAAACTTCAACGCAATAAAAGATCAAAGTTTTTTGTCAATTTTAGAAATTATTACCTGCATTAGTTCCCTTAGTCTTGCATTGCTAACTTTCAAGCTGTTCTTCTGAAAAAATGCCTTTACGTCTCGCATTGAAATAAATCTGAAATATTGTACAAGTGATAACTAATAAAGTAGGAGAAACCTTCCTGGTAAACATAATAAAATTATTTTTAAAACTTATATTGTACGTTTTTACATTTGTATATGCTGATGGTAGTTGTTTGTCTTTGACAATTGAAGGCTCAAAAACAAAAATGACATGACTTTATATGAAATGCTAAGTTCTCCCAAAAGTTATGGAGATAACAGGGTTAATGTAAGGAGAGTTGACAATTTCATCAGAAGTCACTTATGTCATTTTTGCATTAGACCCTTTGGTTGTAGCAAGAATATTTTATTTAAGGCAAACCTAAAGGTACAATGAGAAGCAACCCTGCACATTTTTCCACCCACATACAAACTTGTCATGCAGAAAAATTAAGCTGTTGCAGGTTGAAAATGTTTGTTATAGAAAGCAGGAGGTCATTCTGCTTTTTGTAACAAAACTTGTGGATGCTGCGAGTATTACTACTACAGACCAACTTGTCTTGCAGCAATGTTGTTCATATTACTATAACTTAACATCCAAAGCTTGATATTTTGAACTACTGGATTAATGAGCTAGTAACATGCAAAATCTTTTGATCCAGCTTGAAAGTGCACTGGTCCAGTGTGACTAACCTTCTGTTTATCATTCATTCATTTCTCCTTTGCATTTTTGTCTAAATTGATGCCATTTAAGAGGGGAGGAGGGAGAGGGTATTTTTGTGTTTTCATTTCAATTTTCAAATGAGTGAGTACATGTATCTATTTCTCTCAAACCATCACCAAATATTAAAACTTTTACCCATGTTCAATACATGTTTTTTATTTTTTCTAAAGAAGTTTTAGTAACCTAACTACATAACAACACTGACATGGAATACAAAACTTTACATCAAAAACTTTTGACAATCACATATTACTACTGTGGTGTATTTCATAGCGATGGCAGACAGACCACAAATATCGACTGCATGGCCCCCATCATGTATTGCGGGCGTTACAACATACGTACTGGGTTATAGGGTTACACGTACATACATAACTGTATATATAGCAGAATGAAAACAACAAAAATACCAAAATAGTTCACTATTCAAAAGTGTTCAGTGTTCAAAACTGTTCAGTGTCTAACATGACATGCTGCAGTCTAGGTGCAACTTCATTGCATGGCAATGCTTTGGGTGGTGTGGGGACGGATACTTAAGGCTGGGCAACATCTGGTTCGCTCTGAGGCTGGGCAGTATCTGGTTTGTTTGGCTGTTCTGGTGATACTGGTTGCGAAGGACCTCTTTCTTGGTGGATCAACTTTTTCATATGTGAAACATTCCTCATCTTGGTTACCCCTTCTCCGTCTTCTAGAATGACAGAAGTTCCATTTCTTTTGACTGCGGTGTAAGGTGCAGGCTCAAATGCAGAACTGAACTTGGTCTTGCAACTGTTCTGTAGTAGAACTTGGTCTCCTTCTTCAACATTGCTCTTTTGTGTGGCTCTAGTCTTGTCGGCATATTCCTTCTGTCACAGCTTTGCTTTTGCATTGTGGTCTTGCAGGAGTTGTTGCCATTGAGTTTCTGTAGCAAGACCTCCAAGGAGCTGCAGCTTGGAAAATTTGACGTGCAGTTTCCTTCCCATCAATAACTCAGCCGGATATATGCCAGTTACTGTGTGCAGAGTCATTTGTGATGGAATAAGAAATCTGCCAAATCTTTTTCCAGTCCCTCCCTTTTATCTGGGCAATTCTGATTACTTTCAGAACCGTCTCATTAGAACGTTTTACTTGGCCATTGGCTTGTGGCCAGTAGGGAATACTTTTTTCATGCTCTATGCCAAGGTAAGCTAGAAACCCCTCAAATTCTCTAGATGTAAATTGGAGCCCATTATCACTGCGTACTGTTTCAGGAAGACCATGTGTTTAGAATATGGCCTCCATGCATCTGATTACATGTTGTGCATTGGTCTTTTTTACGAAGATTACTTCAATCCAATGAGAATAATAGCCACAACAAGAAGATGGTTGTTACCTGGTATCTCTAGTAAGTCGACTGATATGTAGTTTGGTCATGGTATCGAGACACAATATCCATCCTTTCTTCAAGTGTCAAGCTCTCCTCACAGTATAGTTTTGCTTTTAGTTGTTTGTCCTTAATGAACGATATAGCTAAGTCTCATATCTGGTTGTTTCTTTCGTCCCCGTAGTCACAATTTTCTGCCAAACACTGTAACCTTGAAACAAAGATGTTTATTGTCTCTCCAACCTTGGGTTTGGCTGCCAAAAATGCTTGGCAAGCCATGGGGATGTTTTTCTGAGGCTTGAAACAAGCTGTTATTACATCCATCACCTTTTCGTAATCCTTTGCACCTCCTTTGTCTTGTCGGAATCAAATTGTTGAAAATGTCCCTTACTTGTGGACCTGCCATGTGTAAAAGTTGAGCTTGTTTCTGAGTTTCATCACTAACTCCAGATACAACAACATATAACTCAAACTCTTCTTTCCATGATTTCGTCACTGTGCTAATACTGCTGGCTCCCCAACAGCGTTGAATGCTTGAACACCTTTTAGTCCTGTTAAGGTAATCATTTTCTTGGCAGGTTTCGTCTCTAAAGTTTTCTTGTTTTTTCTTTTGTCAAGATTTTTCTCCATTTACTTGTTGCCAAATGTGGTGTATTTTATAGCAATGGCGGACTGACCACAAGTATCAACTGCATGGCCCCCATCATGTATTGTGAGCATCACAATACCATACATACTGGGTATAAGGTTACACATAGATACACTAGAACTACTACTTACAAAGATTATGTTTCTAAACTACAAAAACTAGGTAGTCCAGATAATGATAAATATAATAACAATAATAATTTATAACTACAATAATAATAATAATAATGGATTTTTTGAAAAATAATAAAAAACTAAAATTACAATATATGATATTAAAATACTACAAACTAAATAATAACTTATGTGAGTTTAAAGTTAAATACACATGGAATGTGAAAATGTATACATAAAATGACAACATGCATTCCCTCATGATTGCAGACAATAAGTTACAAAGTGTTGCCGGGTTATACCTAAAACAGATAATAATAACAATAAATCATTCTTATAAAGCACAAATTCATAAAATGTTTGATGCGCATGACAATATTTGGAAAAATGTAAATAAACAGGATTAAATATTTAGTGATAATAAAACTTCATGTTTATAAAAACTAGTAAAATACTATTCAGTAAAAGCTAAAACTGGTGAAGTATAATTATTCATTAAAAACAACTTTAAAAAGGTGAGTTTTCAGTTTGGCTTTAAATAGCTCAGTTGTTGGACAGGTATGGATGTCAACTGGCAGATTATTCTAGAGAATAGATGCAGCAAGCATAAATGCACAGTCAGCAAAAGTTTTTTTGGATTTTAGACGAGGATAGGCAAGGCGTGTCCTGTTGCTTGAACTGCGAAGGTTGTAGCAGCCAGGTTTAGTGGCAGTGATAAGGTTTGAGAGGTAGGAAGGAGCCAGTTGATTAAGAGCTTTAAATGTGATTAACAAGATTTTGTAATTAATTCTTTGACAGATGAGTAACCTGTGCAGTTCTTTGAGAAGAGGAATCATGTGGCAGAATTTAGAGCAGTTGTAAATCTGAAAGGCACACACATTTTGGATTCATTGAAGTTTACAGAGGGTACTGTCAGGTAGACTGTAGAGGAGACTATTACAATAATCAAGACGGCTGGTGACGAATGCATGAACAAGTGTTTCTGTGTGTTCATGGCTGAGAAATTTTCTGATGTGGCAGATGCTGTAGAGATAAAAAAATGCAGATGCAAAAATCTTGCTAACGTGGGTGTTCATAGATAACTTTTGATCAAACCACACCCCAACATCCTGCACAACGTCGACTGGCATAATTACAAATTCTCTCACAGTGATCACAGTGTTGTAGGTTATTTTTTTCAGCTGCTGTGGAGTACCGACAAGTAGTATCTCAGTCTTGCTATCGTTAAACAAGAATTTATCGTTGATCATAAAAGATCTGAGGTCGTTGATACAAGATTCCATCGCAGTGAAGGCATTTTCTGTGTCCATGATGGTGTTGGGATTAAACGATAAGTATAATTGTGTATCATTTGTGTATGCATGAGCATCTGGTAGGTGTGACTCAATAACTTCAAATAACTGGCTAGCATAAATAGTAAAAAGAAGGGGGCCAAGGCATGACCCCTGGGGTACCCCAAACTTTAGTTCAAAAAAGTCAGAGAGAGTTCCATAAACAGATATCTGCTGACGACGACCGGTTAGGTAAGAGGAGAACCAGGAGAGAACAGTTGCTTTCAGTCCAACCTTGGTGTTGAGTCCGTGCATTAAGATGTTGTGGTGGACGGTATCAAATGCTGCACTGAGGTCAAGCATTACTAGCAGAGAAACATGACCTTCGTTCATAGCCAATCACAAGTCATTTTTAACTTTAAGCAATGCAGATAGGATGAACCAAACAAAAAATATAAATTAACTGTCAAACGTCTTCTTTAAGAATAAGCAAAAAAGAAAGCTGAGACTTTTTCGCAATTCAAATATGTGACAGTCGATGCAGAAAACCGACCCTTTTGATGCACGAATGCGAACGCATTCGGGCAAATATAAACAAAAGAAAAAACGCACCTGCATTCGTAAAAACGACCTCTGCATTTGCCTGCACACGTTCGTTTTTAAATCTTAGTGAGTTCGCCTGCATTTCACTGATTTCAAAGGAACGCAGGACTGCGTTCGAAAAAAACTCGCTGCGTTCAAAAATACAAGCCCTGCATTCGTAAATACGAGCCCTGCATTTGAAAAAACAAACCCAGCGTTCGGCTGCATGCGTTCGTTTTTTATTTAGAATTCTTGATGCGAACGCCTGCGGACACTGAGTTCAAAGGAAAACTTTGGAAAACATTGTGCGGTGACTTTGTAAGCAACTCGATTCCTTCAAGTAGAACACAAGCTTTTGCAATATGCAACAGCAAGTTTGAATTAATTAGTTTGAAATTCAAGGGTACTTACTAATCTCGCTAATAATATGCACAGTATAGCTTTCGATTCAAACGTTTATTAAGTTGACAAGAATTTGAAATCAAATTTTTTTCTTTTGATAGTGCTCGAATTCCAAAAACTTTTCAATATTTTCACACTGAACGATCACACTTGTTTCCTTGCTAAGAATAGAACAGAAGTGAAACGTACAATTATGAGACAACACTTCACAGTGTTTGAACTTTGTCTGCAAATTATGTTGTGCTTCGCTCAGCAAACGAAAAAGCGAAAAATTGATGTGAACCAAATGGCAATTACTTGAGAGCAAGAGGACTATTCATTGACTTAAAATTTGATACAAATAATTTTCTTCGTTTTTTGTCAAACGAAGGGGAACGCATTCAAACACGTTCGCATTCGTGCTTCAAAAGGGTCAGTTTTCGCATGGACTGTCACATATCTGTGAGCACTCAAATGATGTTTCAAATGAAAGTTTAAAAGTCAGCTTTTCCTTAAAAACTACAACATAACAGAGGCAATCAAAAATATTTACAATGCAACAGGTTCCTTCAAAACAACTGTTTCACATTTGTCACTTTATGTTACCAACAAAATGTCCATGTCTACTATTATCTATAATTTGTCAATAGTTACAATTTTTTTAGGTATTTAACTTTGTTGAGCTAATCATTATTACAAAAAGACAACATATTATTACAAAGACAACAACTTTGTTGAGCTAATTATTATTACAAAAAGACAATGAAATGTTAAATTTAAATCATACCCATAACTGAATTTATATAAAACTGTGAACTTAACACTACCATATCTCTTAAGGAATAAATAAGGGTTGTTGTTGTTGTCAACTCAGAAAAAAACGTACAATATGGAGCTGCATCAATCCTAATTTAGCTTACAGCTAAATTAGGATTGAACATCGAGCTGCCATGTTGCTGTGAGCCATGCAAAAAAAATGAACATGCAATTCATTACTAATGATGAAGAAAAAAGGTTCTGACATATTGTTATAGATGAAACAAAGTTATGATGAAAAGAAATTAAGTAATAAAAATATTTTCTTATATTTCACTGTAGGTTTCTTTCTAAGGATTTTTAAAAAAAAATGATGACCTAAAGGTAAAACGAGCAAGACCAAAAAAGTCAAAACAAACTAATGACTAATGTGTGCACACAAACAATGTATTTTTTGTTATTCTTGAGAAGGACTTAATTCAAAATCCTGAATTCCTCATTTTTTCTTCTAAAAAAATCTAATCTAGAAGTTGACAGTAATTACAAGACAAAATTTGTCAGAAAAAAAAATTATAACCTAAATATGCACTTTCTGCTAACTACTAAACTAGTTCAAATTAAAATTACGAGAATAGAATACGAAGAATATATGAAATTTCAAACTAATGTCAGTTTCGTTGAATCAAAGAGAATTATCCAAATAAACATATACCTCCTTCGAGTAGCTCCATTTTGAGTGAGACTGTTCCATTCTCTTAAAAGCCAACTGTAATGAAACAAAAGTTAAATTCTTCATATTGCCTTCAATAAAAACAACACAAAAATGCTCCTTCCGGGTCTTGTTATTCTGGGCGTTTGCTCCTTATAAAGTGGTTCTAACGACGAGCCAAACATTCTAAATCAACATACATGATGATATCTACATTATCTCAAAACGGTGGTTCCTTGTAGCGTCGTCAAGCTGTCGTAAACTAAAAATCGTTTTATAATATTTTACATTGCACTTCCATCGTTAACCGATTCCAGTGTCTATGGCGACTTGCGGTAGCAACTTCTGATATCATGTACAGGGCTCAGTTAACAAAAAAGATGTGCAAAATAAAAAAAGCATAATCCATGATGACCCAGTAACTGACAATTATGATTGTGTCTTACCGATAGATCAAGAGGGGCTGAGTCGCAACAAGGGACTCGTACATCAGGAAAACCAATCCTTTGACCCAAAATTCCCTCTCTTTGTGATTTCTTGCTGTATGAAACCAATTGAACATTCACAATTATTCAATAATATCAGCAATATTTTAATCTGCGATACAACCTAAGTTGCACGAATGTTAAATTAATTGGAATAATTTAAAGAAATGATCAGTAAATAGTTGCTAACTCGGCTTACCGACGCAACTCAGAGTCTTTAATTTGAACTCTGTGCCGTAGAAAATTACAAGACAACAGTTCACATCCAGCTTTTTTGTTTGCTCGGGATTCTTCTCAAAATCTTTCGAGTTAATGCCCCTTCGGATTTCCTTGATTTCACGGATATTTACTGGGGATGAAAAAAGACGAATCGTTAGCAGCACAATCGCAAAACCACCTGTAATTGTCGCAGCACTCTTCTGACAAAACACCAAAGGAAAGCTTCATGAAATGACAGAAACTGCTCGCTGCTCATCTCACGAACTTCACTTACTAGCTCCCTCCTCTCGACCTATGTCTTTGCCATGTCTGCACCACACAACTTGAAATTCGTCAAGTTTAAGCATAAAAATCCTCGGCTCTGGCTTGACGCTTTTCTTGGATGAGAATCTTGTCATAAGTGTGCCTTCCTTTAGTCCTGTTATGATAGGTCCCATCTCTTCGTTCAACGTTGGCTGTGCTACATACGAATTTTCCGCCATGTTTGCAATCGATCTCGCTGGTGATCATCCAGCAGAACGCTCGATATATACCCCTGTTTTCGTAAGGCGGATAAATTAAAACCGTTTTCAAGAGTATGTATGAAATCTACTCTCCATTTCCCATTTTTTCTGTTACCTCGTATCACAGTACACCTCGTATCAACCAGCAGGCTGATAAAAGGCAAGTTCCGCTCACGTGACATTACTAGCCTCGCTTTCATTCCTAGACAACTTACCGACTGTTCAAAATTATTTTATTCTAAAATTTTGTTTTAATTTTCAGGTTTCTTTTCCCAATGCAGCATCTTTGTAGGCCAAAGCTCCCGAGAGCACCACTGTAGAAATTCTTGAAAACAACGTTCCTTGTTGTGAATTTATTGCTTAAAACAAATGTTCCTTTTCTCATTTTTGTGAGACAGGTGAAAATGTGACAGGAAATTTGCTTGCTCACAATTCAATGAATATGTCTGACAGCAAAATCAAAAAAGCTTTAAGTAATAGAAAGTGCTTTTTATATGGCCCTTGCCTTTAGCAGTCTCTTATTTCCTTTTAGATTTTTTCAACGGAGCTGTAAAAACTTGCAGTTTGTAAAAACCAGTAATCGTTACTGCCACGATGCACTTATTATTTCAATCAGTTGAAAGTAGCCAACTTTAGTTGGTAGTTGCTTCATAAGCTGCGACTACTCGCCTTGACTATCAAACTCCGGATGCATTGGTACTTGACTGGAGGTTAAGTTTCAGCTGAGAATAGTCATTTATAATCACGAAGGTGCTAATTCCATTTTTTAAAAAAATGGGAAAAGAAGATAACTCTGTACCGTGGTACGTGAATCAAAAGCAGTCTGTCTTTAAATTGATAAAATGCAAAACTTTCACTAATATTTCATACCAGCTTCCTAAAATAATCGTTAGTTTTCGAAAAATACACTGGAAGGGTTGCATTTTACCGCAACAATTACAACATTTTCGTATTTTCGAAACTTCAAAGGCTGGTAAGTTCAGTTTAGTAATTGTCGCCAGCTAGGCTGGTTTTTGTCGCTGTTGTTTTAAGAGTCGACTGTGGTGGAGTTGAAAGTTTCAGAAAAACGAAAATTCAATGGTTTGACGCAAATCCATATATGCCCTTTTAAACCTACTTGCTTTTAAGCAAAAAAATGTTTATGCTCTTTGAAAATAGCCTGAGTAAACAGTCACCTCTCATCGCGCGCTCAATCTCGTGTGGGGGAGGGATCGGGCGCGCAATTAGAGGCGGTTGTTGCCGAAAATTTCTTTGTATCTTACGTCTATAATTGTTCCTAAACTATATATAGTTTGCTCTGTTTAAAATTCTGCTTTTCCTGGACTTGCATTTTAAGTAACACTGTTCTTAGGCTTTTTAGCTAAGCTTCATTATTCATCGTTTTTTCCTCACAAAAAGTATTAAAACGCTCTTCAAGAGCGTGTTAACCCTGAGCCATAAAAACAACAGCTATTCCACACATCACGTTAAACAGCTGATCACTGCAATAATGGCTGCAAATAAAACTGCTCAGCAGATTACGGGTTTCAATACAAGGCCCCTTCAGTTTCTATTCCTTCTTTTTCTTTTTTTTCCAGAAAAATTTTGGCTAGGCTCGTTTTTTTATGTACTGCATCAAATTAATTCTCAAAT
>JAOBRD020872074.1:1682-12889 GCA_027575215.2 Hydrozoanthus sils | reverse complement strand
ATTGGTATGTGTCTTCTAACACATACCAATTGGCGCTTGCCATAAGAAATGTGGGCTCTGGGAACGAGCTGTTATGTGCAATGCATGCTAATTGCAGAGCAGAAATTAAGACTTTACAAAGAAGAGCATTAATTCCAGAAAATGTCAGTTTACATTAACCAGAGTCAATTTGTCATAAATAAGAAACTGGCCTTACTTGAAAATGATTTCATCTTTTTAATATCAATTAGCATTAGGCGAGGCATGGAGACATGATGCAGACGACACAATAGAGAGACAAAACTGTTGTTCATACTAGTAAAAAGACAAACATTAAGTTCAAACTGATGACAACCAAAGTTGTATGGAGCTGATACCAAATAATAGTGACAAGAATTTTTGTTTGTACCCGTCCGATTTGGTCATGTCTTTAAAAAGATTCCACTCCTTGCGGCACAAGTTAATCGCTTTATTGGATACTCATTCCCTTGTTCACTTGCTGTCAACTAATCACTACAAGAAACGTGATTATCCACACGTATAGAGTACTTATAAGCTCTCCAGACTGTCACGATTGCATTGTTCATGACACCTTGGCTTTGATTCAATCTTCCTGGGTCCTTATTCTTCTCCAATCTCCTAGATAGCATATTCATGTTGTATCATTGATTTAAGAAAGATTCAACTCAGGCTTTAGCAAGTAAGCAAAAATATCATGCTCTATTTCGCCTTTGTTGTATATGATATATACTCATTGTTATTACCCAACAAGCTGTTTTACTCGGCAGATAAATCTAAACACTGTAATTATTAAAACGTGTCGTTGTAGTAACTACGCTAAGTTTAGACTTCGAGCAATCTCTTTCTTTTCATTGGAGTCAGTCGAACTGAGAAATTCGCGTGGCAAGTTCTGCTAGAACCTGTCAGCGGTTTCTTAACAGAACTCGCCACGCGAACTTTTCAATTCGACTGATTCCGATGAAAAGAAAGCGATTCCTCGCAGTCTATGATCAGTTTTATTGCAGCATCAAGAAGGGGTTTTACTTCTCAAACAGAGAACGAGGAAAACAATCATATTGTTTTTGTGTAGCCAAGGAATAGAAACTATGACATGTGTCTCGCGCACTCTAATAAAACGTACAGTCCCATTAAGCAGGACACTACCTGTCATTTGATTGCTTACTTTGTCGGTAAAATATATATCTTGTTATTAAAAGCATGTCTCTGTAGTTTTTGTTGCGGTATACCAACAAAAGTGTTTACCTTTTATGTACAGAACAAGGAAAACCAGCTAAGTGTCCTTTTTTGTATTAAAAATAATTTAAAGCTAACTTAGTAGGTTTTCGAAACTCTAAAAAAGTTTATAAACAGGAAGTCTTTCAAAATGTTTTGACGTGCGTTACAATGTGAAGTAGACTTTCGAGACATGGTGATCATGAAACTGTAAATCAAAACCCGAGTGCCGATGTCTTAATTGCGTTCGTTCTCTATTTTCCTAATTGCTAATACAGACAGAAGAGGTAAATGGGGGATCAAGACACCAAATTTACGAATTTTCTCTCTAGCTGGCCAAAAAAATAGGAAATAAGGTATTTTTGTTGATCTAAGCATTCCAGACTGAGCAAGCATTAAACATTCAAGGTCCCAAAATTAAATGAATGAAGAGTTGGGTACAACACTTCCGTATTTTTCGAATCTACTTATATGGAATTTACAAGAAGTTTAGCCGCGAGGCACCACTGTAGTAGAGAATTTGAGCGGAATATCAGAATAATTTATGAATAAAATCGAAATGAATTAAATTTCCTTTTACTTTTAGTAAACAATGGGGTGTCAAGCTTTAAAGGTTAAAAATGAAACTGGTGTGAGGATGTAAATTATTTCATAATGAAAGATTGGTGGTAAGAGATTGTCGTGGTAACCATTCCATCTGATGATGTCTCAAAGGTTCCACCTATATATAGGAAGATCATCTCATTATGGGATCAAGTTCTATCTCTTTTGTCCACGAGCCAAATTATATACATGTTTGAAAACCATCGATACTGTCACAATTCTTTGATCTTGTAACCTTTGCTATGTTTTATCATTTTCTTTGCTAACTATTCTTCCATCTTCTCGTTAGCATCTTTTAAAACTGGATGTGCGTTCATTATCACGACATTTAAAAATGTGATAGTAAACGCACCATCCAGTTTTGTGATAGCAAAGCAGCTATTGTAACTTTTACGTTGCTTATTCAATGCTCCCTTTGATAATGCATGTTCTGTGGATAACGAAAGACTAAGCTGACCTACAGAAATAAAAACTTCTACCCTAGTCCATAATTATGACTACTTAATATGTAGGTGGACCTCAATTAATAAGATAAAATGAGGTGTAATTTCAGTCATATCTTCTAGTTATTGTGAAAGAATGCTTACGAAGTATTTATCGCCAGATGCATTGTATTGTTGACAAAAGCTTTAATCGTTCATGTACGGAACAAGGAAAAACAACTATATTTTTCTAATAACCAGGTAACAAAAATCACAGGCGGCTCTTAGATTATGTAGAAGGTAATTAAAAACAGGAAGTCTAGCTGAAACTATTATGTTCCAGTGACGTGCGTTGCACTCCAATAAAAATAAGTTGAGATCCTTGATGATACTAAAAGGAAATGACATAAGCTTGGGCCAGGACATTTAATTTGATTTTGTTTTATGTTTTTTATCCTTGTTTAGACTAATAGAAGAGCTCAAGGAGAAATTCAGTTTCTATATCAAGATATTAGATATGCATTATACCTCGAGGCGTATATCAGATGATGCTGCTTTGTTGATAGAAGATTATTGAACAAGCAATCGCTGACCTCTCCAAGGAGAAGAAATGGATAGAAATAACACCACTGCAGATCAGATTCATGTACTTGATCCGATACAAGCAGTTATACTTGCTTCCATATCCTTACCAGGAATTGTCGCAAACATATTTGCTGTTGTTATAACCATTCGTATTTTGAGGATCAAAGCTCACCGATTGAGTCCAAACGTGTTTGTGCTGGGACTAGCTTGCATCGATTTATTTGCCGTGGTTGGAATTTCAGTTCCAAGTTTAACCTGTTACGCAGCTGGTGGTTGGGTCGGAGGGAATCATCTATGTAGGTTTCAAGGATTTGTTGCTCTGTTCAGCAGTCTTGCTTCTGGCGGTGTTGCTTTAGCTATGGCCGTTGAACGACTCGTGTCAGTTTGTTGGCCTCTAAAATATCGAGAAAAGAAAAGTGCGTCGCGTGCAAGAAAACTTGTCTTATCCATTGTTATAGGAGCAGTAGCTATGTCGTTAATGCCTGTTGGGGGAATTGGCGGTTTTGTGAAGAGCTTGAGCGGGACGTTTTGCACATTTGATTGGTTTCCTGTCGAAATCAAAGACGTGGTGTATTCTTATCTTATTTTACTCTACAGCGGCGCTTTGGTTGTCACTTTAGTATTCTGCAACATTACTGTCGTTGTCAAGCTCTACAGACATACCCAAAGAAGAAGAACTCTTTCTGTAAGCAGTGGTCAAACAAATATTTCTGGCGTTAAAACCCTCGAGTGGCAATTTGGTCGGATGATGGTATTAATTTCCTGTGTATTTCTCTTCTGCTGGATTCCATTCACGGTAGGTCGCCAAGGTGTTTACAATAACAGTTGTTCTTGGAGGAAATTTGATTTGAAACGTTTAAATTAAAACATTTGTGTTTTTATGTAAAACAATGGGGCTCGAGGTCAAACGATAAAATGACCAGTGCCAGTCTCCGCTCTCGATTTATACAATAGCAATGAACGAGAGGGAGTCTGGCACTCCAACCAAGTTACGTCACAATTCAAAATGGCGGCGCGTTGAAATATAAATGTAAAACTGTTAAAAATAATTTGCTTTGTTAGTTATATGCACAGAGTTATCAATTTTGTGCTGCTGAAATGGACATAGATTTAACAAAAGTTTTATTTGAGACCAATAGTCACTCTCACATGTATATGAATAACACCTTTCTATCAAGTCAAATGTATGTGAAAAACATCTTTCTATCGAGTTAAACATTAATGCAAGGTTGCCGTATGATGCTCGGCCTTATTATAACTTATCAGTACGTAATCATTTTAAAAGCAAGAACAATTTTAAAAAAATTAAACTTTAAAAGGTTTCGATTTCACAATGTTTTGTTTTAAGCCGAAACAAAACGGGATCGATGGCAACCACATAATCACGGCAAAAATTTTTGCATAAAGGTAATTTTCTAATACTTGATACAAAGTTAAAAGCTTTTGTCTTAAAAAACATATATATACATGAAATTTATAAAGGTGGTTTCTTGACTCCTTGTTACGGAGACAGAAGAAGTTAATGGCCGCGTTCTGTAACTTAAAGAGTATAAAAAAAACCCAAAAATTAAAAGGAAAGCGGAGCTTCTTAATTCAGTTGATCTTTTAGTTTATTAGGGTTTGATGTCAAACAGCTGCGACTCTGCAAAATTTATTGCCCGAGCATTGAACCGTCGCATTGAACACAGCTCAAAGTACATGTTAACGCGCACAAACACGCAAAAAAAATTAAACTTCAAAAGACATCCTTTTTGTTAAACATGGCTTCGAAAGCATTGTTGTTACAAAGAAAGCTTATTCCCCTCCCTACATTGTGATTTTTTACTTTCGGTGGGTATTGTATGAATAATAATCAAAGAAACATGCGCAAATGGGATCAGCATAGTATATTTTACATCCCCCCCTGTAAACACGTTTTATTTGTACAACACATGCGTTGCGCGCAGATATTAAGTGCGAACATCCTAAAGAATCATCATATGTAACGCGCAATATAAAAAATATTATCATCATTATCAGTATTTTAATCATCATTATTATCAGTATTTTAGAAAATTAAATTGTTAGTGTTTTTATTTCAGATGAAAAAAAGATATATCTCAAAAAAATTATTTTCCTCTTTAGGTGCGCATGATTTGTAACATGACTGGGATCTGGTTGAGCAAAACAGCAGACCTGCAGTCATCCCGTCTCGCTCTACTGAATTTTGTGTTGGACCCTTTCACCTATGTCCTTACCCGTACTCAGTACTCGCGCGCCTTGCGTGACATGTTCTGCGCTACGAGGCGTGACAGGTCTGGGAGTGCTTTGTCTTTGAGCGGTAGAAGGACAACAAGGACAAACAGCATTCTACAAGAAGCTGGGGCAGCAGGCATTGTTAAGGCTGGGAAAGCGGTCGGTGTTAAAGAAACGGAAAATCACAATAATGAAAGAGGGAAGGAAAACGATGAAAAGACCAATCAAGATGTCGAAGAAAAGACAAAAACGAAGAAGTTAACAAATGAGAAAAATATGAAGGAGCCGAACAACTCGGGTTTGATGACGGAAAAATTGGCGGCTTCTTTACGCGATACTGTAACAACCTCAATAACAGGTGCAAGCACTCATAAAGAAAATCATTTTACCAACATTGCGTACGGCTCCGAATAGAGTTGATGATATTATCTCACTCCTGCTTTTATTATGTAAATAAGGTTTTCTTTAATCTTCTATGATGAGGCACAAAAGCTGATGCAATGTTCTTTAGTTTTCAAATTCTACACCTGGGCCCAGTTGTTCAACTTTTAAGGTCGATTAGCACTCACCAAGAGTTTTTTATCCAATATCTTTTACAGAGACTGATTTGAGCTGTAAATTTGGAAATGACATTAGATATTCCGTGGAAACTCTAAACAAAATACATATGAACCGTAAACCTTTCTTTAGAAGATAAATTCCTCCTTAAGTTTTGGCTTAAACCAGCTTTAAAGCTGGCCAGCCTTTGAACAACGCAACCCTCATCAGTTTTGAATCCACTTGTGTGGCTTTATACTAATTTGTACTCGACTTGGTCAACAACTATCGATATCGTTAACTCAGTTCTTATCTTTCTCGAGACTTTGGGGCCCATTAGGTCGGCGATATTCAAGATTTCCGCGGTTTTGAGGGAATGGGAGTCTTTGACTTTCCCTTCTTATAGCAGGACAAGACAGTAATCTATCGCAGGTTTGCCCCTAGCAGAAGCTGGTACTCATTATACAGCTCATGTGTCGACTGGAACAAAGTCGGGTAAAGTGTCTTGCTCAAGGACACAATACAGTGGTCTGGCCGGTGCTCAAACTCGCGAACGAACGGCCATCTTTAACCAGGTGCATAGCTTTTATACTTGATTGCCTTTGATGCAAAATAAGAAATATTGCAAATAGACACTAGAAAGTGGTAGGTTTGGATCCTGGTGGAGTTAAAAACTTTAATTGGAATTGCTTTTTAGATGCCAAACTGTAAATTTAACATATTTAAAACTTAAGGCTGGAGTTAACCCAAACTTTTGTTGGATAGTGAAAAAGTTGAGCAAGATATTTAAATAAGAAGAGTATTGAGTAAAATCAGCAAACCGTTCCTCCTCAGCAAGGGACTAGTACAGCTTTGGTTTGAGAACGGTTTGGCGTATTTACATCGTGATAAAATATTAACTTCATAATTAATTTTTAAACTACCCCAAAAACCACCAAATTCAAAAATCTCTTTAAAACTACCAACCTTCAAGAAAAAAAATAAAACTCAAAATTCATCCAAAAATTCTCAAAATATTCAAGCTGACTCTTCTTCATTCCATCTGTGTTTTAAGCATAGGGATTTTGTAGATTCAAACCATGGACGGAGATATCGGAAGAAGCATGAAGAAAAGTGGCCACAAAGCACGCTTTGGGTTTACTCCCGCCTTAAGTTGACACAAGTTTCGCCGGATGCATATCGGTTCAGTAACACACTGCGCATGATCAGGTGTCCACTGGTCACTGGTAACTGTAAACTAATTTACCGTTGTATCAAGACAGACAAAGGACTCTAAAAAAGTGGGTATATTCAAACCAATAAACAAAACAATGCTGCAAGATTATAAATAGGAAGTTTATGTTAAGAACGACCTTTCTTTTGCCTGATGTTCTATCTGTGGTTTACGTTTTAGAAAACATGCATAGTTTGCATGCAAGATGTGCAGGATGCATGCACGTTTGGAAAAGTTGCTAAATTTAGTAAATTGTAAGTTTTGGTTTTGGTTTTAGTGTTTATCTTTGATTTAAACTAATGCGGTAATTACCATAAGCTTTAAGAAACAAGCACGATCACACCAAAGAGCAATCTGTCGATGTAAGAAACATCTCACATGAGCAGGGGGGATAATTACAGTCCCCCTTTGTGCCTCGCTTCCCCGCTCCTTCTCTAAATTACAATCACACATTTCAATGAAGTTTACAAACTTTTTTTATTTCGTTCTTTTGTCATTGTACTTATTCTACCATTGATTCCCGGTTGTAACAAACAATGTGTTTAACTTTATCTTTCAACAGCTCGTGCGATACTGACATAGAGAGTAATACTTTAATCTGATACGTCATACCATCCGTTTGCACTATATAAACATAAGGGATCGGTATAAGGAAGATTTGATAATCTAAACCCGTTACAATGTTTCCCCGAATACTGCTACTTAAATACTAGGCTGGCCTCAGCCGAGCTGCACTCTTTGAAGCCCGTTCGTCATTCGCAGTTTCTCATGCAGGCCCAAGCTTTACAATGTTGGCCTTCCTACATCATTCTTGAGGGTGTCTGCATGTAAATGTCTCTGAGAATATAATTAATTTAATAAAGCCTGTTATATATAAGCCTTTTAATCATAATGCTTACTAAGGTGTTATCTAGTACTGACAAACACCGTCTAAACAATTTATAAGAAAATCTTATTTCTTTCTCTAGCCTAAGCGGCTCAGTTAGACCGGGGTTTATCTCCGGTTTCTGTAGTGCTAAGCTGATGAGAGTCCAGCGGAGTCTTTGACTCCTCCTAGACTGGACACTAATCTATCGCAGGTTTGCCCCCAGCGAACTGGTACCTATTTATATAATTATACAGCTAAGTCGACTGGACGGGGCTCGTAGGATTACGATTCGAACATGCTAACCGCTTGGCCACTGTGCTGACGACAACATGCATTAACATTGCTTTTATAGGTTTCATCTGCCTATATTTATAATGGCTTTAGTTTGGTTATGGCAATTTAGTTCTCCCTTGCAAGATTTTCAGTATAAGAAACTTGCAATCATTTCAGTTCACACAGAACTTATATAGAAACAACAAGACGTTAGGGAAGGTAGATGACTGTTCATGCAATTCATTCTGCTGGTTTTCTTATTATACTCTAAAGCATTGTTTACGCCCCATAGGCTTTAAGCCTCTGAAGAAAAGTACTTACTTGTCGTAAGTTTGTTTTCATATTGTTCCCACTTAAATGACAAAAAGATTGTACGTTAGTGTCACATGCACCCTTTTTAGTCCCAGTGGTATTAGTAAATTGTTCCAACCAGTCTCGTCCCCTGCTTACCAAGGGAAAGAAGTCTCCCAAATGCTTTTGAAAAATCAAGGCAAAACTTCTTACAGAAAGTGAAATATAGTATTGGTGCAAGAGCTGGGTAGATGTATATTGCAAGACGCGTTAACGAAAACCTAATCAGAAAATTGATTGTGACAGGAGGGTTTGCCATAAGTTCATAGATATAGAACACGTGGGAGGGTGCTGCAGAAACGAAAAACGTTATTACCATGGCAACGAAAAGGGCGACATGTCTGTTTCTTTGAACATACCGCTGTTCCACTGCAGGCTCGCTAATTCTTACTTTATGGATTATTATGAAGGTCACAGCTATTATTGCCAACATTGGCACTACCCTCAGGGTAAGAAGATAGGAGTGCAAGAGATAAGCTGGCACCTCCCATACGGGCCATATCGCTAGTGGAAGTAAAAACCCTATGCAAAAAATCCAGATAAAAAACAGCGTGATTATTTTTACATTTTTGCTGTGACTCAAACGTGAGCTGACAAAATCCAGTTGCTCTACACTCATTGCTAAGAGAGAGAGCACAGTTACTGCATAGCTGACGTATGCGGCATACACTAAAATATTTGTAACGCGTTGGTTCTTTAGAAGCTTTTCGATACCCAATAATTCAATTACAGTAAAATTGGCGATGCAAGCCAGAGCAAACAACGTGCCAGCTAGCCAGGTATTGAAGAGATACGCACTGCAGAATCTTCCACTCTGGTGGTCCAACAAAATGGTACCCATTGAGAGCAGGTTGCCAAGAATAGCAGTTGAGAACAAAAAAGTGCCATTACATTGAGTATGGACCTTATTCTGTCGTATTCTTCAAACACTGAGCTGAAATATTCGAAAGTCGCGTTGCCGCGAAAGACAGAAGAAGTAGTAAACGGCTCGTGGGTAAAGTTCATCTTAGATCTTGTCAGGTAGCAAGGCGTTTTCCCTGGAATATACCAATAAAACAATACTTTTAAAGGCGAAGTGAATATGTGGCAAATATTTATCACCCAGATTCATTACTCAGGAGATTATTAGAGAAAAAATAGTTATATATTACCAAAGATATGTGCAAAAAAAAATTTTTTGTTGAAGTTTTTTTTTCAGTCGCACATATATCGCCATTTGATGAGTTTTCACCCGGAGTTTTATTTTTCACTATTAATTAGCACAATTGTCATAGAGATAAAGATTTCAGTCTACATTTCAGTACGATTTGAAACAAATTTGTACATTGTTTTAAAACTGAAAATCCTCACTGATTTTGATCCTTTAACTCTAGAAAAAAACATGTCGCAACAGCGCTTAAATTGTTTTATCTGAAGGTCATCAAGGGGAAAAATGGACAAACAGGAACAACGAACTTACAAACAACATGTTCTATTCCTGTTTTTATTATTCAGTTTTTTTTAAAACAATACCAGAGTCTAAACTAAGTATTCTTTAGCACTTTGGAACTGGAAAAACCCTTCCTTGGTCTTAAGAGAATTGAAGAAAGATTAGTTTTGATGCTAAATGTCCACAAAAAGACAATTGCAATCTTTTTAAGTGTGCAAATAAACTGTTTTATGAACTCTGCATGATTTAATTTAATAAGAAAACAAACAAGAGATGTTTAAAATCTTGGGCCATTTAATTAATTAGCACCTTCAATAATCATTTCAATTGAAGCAATACAACCATTTTCAGAAGAGAACACAACTTTGCAAATTTTTGACACACGTACGATTTAAACAAATTCAAAATAGTCGCACAGTCTAGGACTTCGATTCTACTGAAAAAAATAAACTAAGATTTCAGTCTACATTTTTTTATTTGAAACAGATTTGTATATTGTTTTAAAACTGCAAATCCTTACTGATTTTGATCCTTTAACTCTAGACAAAAACATCTTTTTTCTTAGAAATATTCATCGCTATCTTTGCTGCTTGCATTGTATATGATACTTCGCCCAAAACTATCACCTGTTCCTTTTTACTAAATTTTTTTTTGCCGCAAAACTACGTAAACAGATGCTTTTAAAATGTTTAGCTTGCTTTAGATAGCAAGATAAATTGGAAGTTAGAAGTTTGTAGATATATAGAAAATATTACATGACCTCGATCGAAGGGAAATAGTTTCATCTTTGAGGGCTAAAAGTAGATTTCTCCCATGCGAGCGAAGCGAGCGCGTGGCGGGAAGCTCTCTTGTAATTGGCTAATCATGATAGTAAGCAAGCGTCAAATGTGCGCCATTGCAACGGAGAAAGTCTTTACCCGGCTGCCAATAGGTATTTGCGTATAGTTTTCCGTTTGACAAACCAATCGGATAGGCTACCTACTTACGTATGTACTATGACTTTGGATTTTCTTCATCAGTCCCCCGCGGTTTCAGCCGCGTCACAACAGCGCTTACATTGTTTTACCTGAAGGTCATCAAGGGGAAAAATGGACAAACAGGAACAACGAACTTACAAACAACATGTTCTATTCCTGTTTTGATTATTCAGTTTTTTTCAAAACGATGCCGCGGAGTCTAAAGGGGTAATCTTTAGCTGTTTGGAACTGGAAAAACTCTTCCTTAGCTTTGTCTTAAGAGAATTGTGTCGAGAAAGATTAGTTTTGATGCTAAACGCCCACAAAAAGGCAATTGCAATCTTTTTCATTGTACAAATAAACTGTTTTATGAACTCTGCATGATTGAATTTAATAAGAAAACAAACAAGAGATGTTTAAAATCTTGGGTCATTTAATTAAATAGAACCTTCAATAATCATTTCAATTGAAGCAATACAACCATTTTCAGAAGAGAACACAACTTTGCAAATTTTTGACACAC